>JASPKZ010002700.1:0-250000 GCA_030220185.1 Diploptera punctata
AATGTATATCTAAATATAATTAAAGACGTATTCTCATTATTACTGCGTTCACCACGGCTCTCCTGTAATACTTAACAACAGTCAATTCAACCTCGAGCTCTAAGATCCATCCGAATATCACCTGCCCATCATTCCTCCCTCAATGTGTATGATAAATATAATTTAAGACGTCTTCTTATTATTACTGCCTTCACTACGATTCTCCTGTGACACTTAACAACAGTCAATTCAAACTAGAGTTCTAAGATCCATCCGAATATCACCTGCCCATCATTCCTCCCTCAATGTGTATGATGAGTATAATATAAGACGTCTTCTTATTAATACTGCGTTCACTACGACCCTCCAGTGATAATTAACCATAGTCAACTCAACCTAGAGCTCTAAGATCCATCCGAATATCATCACCACACACTTCATTTCTCAATGTGTATGATGAGTATATATATAATATGTCTTCTTAGTATATTACTACTGCGTTGTTCACTACGTCCCTCCAGTAATACTTAGCAACAGGCAATTCAACCCAGAGCTCTAAAATCGATCCGTATATCACCTGCCCATCATTTCTGCCTTAATGTATATGATAAATATAATTTAAGACGTGTTTTCTTATTATTACTACGTTCACTACGATCCTCCTCTAATACTTAACAACAGTCAATTAACCCAGAGCCTCTAAGATCCATCCGAATATCACCGCCCATCATTCTCCCCCAATGTGTAAGATAAATATAATTTAAGACGTCTTCTTATTATTACTGCGTTCACGATTCTACCGTGACACTTAACAACAGTCAGTCAAGCTCTAAGATCCATCCGAATATCACACCCCTCCGTTCCTCCCTCATGTATCTGATAATATTATTTAAGACGTCTTCTAATTACTACTGCGTACACTACGACCTTCCTGTGATACCTAACAACAGTCAATTCAATCCGGAGCTCTAAGTTCCATCCGAATATCACCTGCCCATCATTCTGCCCTCAATGTATATGATGAGTACAATATAAGTCTTCTTATTATTAGTGCGTTCTCTACAATCCTTCTGAGAAACTTAACAGCAGTCAATTCAATCATGTTCTCTCAGATCCATCCGAATATAACCGCCCAACATTAAAACCCTCACCGCATATAATAAATATTATTTAGACGTCTTCTTATTATTACTGCGTTGACTACGACCCCCCCTATGATACTTAACAACAGTCAATTCAATCCTGTGCTATCAGATCCATCCGAATATCACCTTCCCACCAATCATCCCTCAACGTATATGATAAATATTATTTAAGACGTCTTCTTAATACTACTGCGTTCACTACCTACCTCCTGTGATACCTAACAACTGTCAATTAAATCCAGAGCTTTAGGATCCCTCCGAATATTACCTCCCCACCATTCCTCCCTCAATGTGTATGATGAGTGTAATATAAGTCGTCTTCTTATTATTAGTGCGTTCGCTACGCCCCTCCTGTCTGACTCAACAACAGCCAATTCAATCCAAAGCTCTAAGATCCATCCGAATATTACCTTCCCACGATTCCTCTCTCAATGTGTATGATAAATATAATTTAAGACGTTTTCTTATTATTACTGCGTTCACTACGTTTCTCCTGTGACACTTAACAACAGTCAATTCAAACTAGAGCTCTAAGATCCATCCGAATATCACCTGCCCATCATTCATCCCTCAATGTGTATGATGAGAATAATATAAGACGTCTTCTTATTATTACTGCGTTCACTACGACCCTCCAGTTATACTTAACCACAGTCAATTCAACCTAGAGCTCTAAGATCCATCCGAATATCACCACCTCACCCCTCCTCCCTCAATGTGTATGATGAGTATAATATAAGACGTCTTCTTATTACTACTGCGTTCACTATGACCCTCCAGTGGTACTTAGCAACAGTCAATTCAACCCAGAGCTCTAAGATCGATCCGTATATCACCTGCCCATCATTCCTGCCTAAATGTATATGATAAATATAATTTAAGACGTGTTCTTATTATTACTACGTTCACTACGTTCCTCCTGTGTTACTTAACAACAGTAAATTCAATCATGATATCTAAGATCCATCCGAATATCATCTGCCCTTCATTCTACCCTCAATGTCAGACGCCTTCTTACTTTTACTGCGTTCACTACGGCTCTCCTGTGATACTTAACAACAGTGAATTCAACCCAGAGCTCTAAGATCCATCCGTATATCACCTGCCCATCATTCCTCCCTCAATGTATATGATAAATATAATTTAAGACGTCTTCTTATTAATTACTGCGTTCACTACGACTCACCTGTGATACTTGACAACATTCAATTCAAACTACAGCTCTTAGATCCATCCGAATATTATCTTCCCACGATTCTTCCCTCATTGTATATGATAAATATAATTTAAGACGTCTTCTTATTATTACTGAGTTCACTACGATCCTCCTCTGATACTTAACAGTATTTTCAATCATGTGCTCTAAGATCCATCCGAATAACACCTGCCCATCATTCCTCCCTCAATGTGTATGACAAATATAATTTAAGTCGTCTTCTTATTATTACTGCGTTCACTTCGATTTTCCTGTGACACTTAACAACAGTCAATTCAAACTAGAGCTCTAAGATCCATCCGAATATCACCTTCCCATTATTCCTCCTTCAATGTGTATGATGAGTATAATTTAAGACGCCTTCTTATTATTACTGCGTTCACTACGACCCTTCAGTGATACTTAGCAACAGTCAATTCAACCCAGAGCTCTAAGATCCATCCGAATATAACCACCCCACCCTTCCTCCCTCAATTTGCATGATAAATATAATTTAAGACGTTTTCTTATTATTACTGCGTTCACTACGATTCTCCTGTGACACTTAACAACAGTCAATTCAAACTAGAGCTCTAAGATCCATCGGAATATCACCTGCCCATCATTCTACCCTCAATGTAAGACGCCTGCTTATTTTTACAGCGTTCACTACGGCTCTCCTGTGATACGAAACAACAGTCAATTCAACCCAGAAATCTAAGATCCATCGGAATACCGCCTTCCCATCATTCCTCCCTCAATGTATAGAAATAATATAATTTAAGACGTCTTCTTATTTTACTGCGTTCACTACGACCCTCCTGTGATCCTTAACTACAGTGAATTCTACCCAGGGCTCTAAAATTCATCCGAATATTACCTTCCCACCATTCCTCCCCCAAATGTGTATGATAAATAAATTAAGACGTCTTCTTATTATTACTGCGTTCACTACGATCCGCCTGCGATACTTAACAACAGTTAACTCAAGCTAGAGCTCTAAGATCCATCTGAATATAACTTGCCCATCATTCCTCCCTCAATGTAATTGATAAATATAATTTAAGACGTCTTCTTGTTTTTACTGCGTTCATTACGACCCTCCTGTGAAACTTAACAACAGTCAGTTCAATACTGTGCTCTCAGATCCATCCGAATATTACCTTCCCACCATTCCTCCCCCAAATGTGTATGATAAATATAACTTAAGACGTCTTCTTATTATTACTGCGTTCACTACGACTCTCTAGTGATACCTAACAACAGTCAATTCAACCCGGAGCTCTAAGATCCATTTGAATATTACCTGCCCATCATTCCTCCCTCAATGTATATGATAAATATAATTTAAGACGTCTTCTTGTTTTTACTGCTTCATTACGACTCTCCTGTGATACTTAACAACAGTCAGTTCAATACTGTGCTCTCAGATCCATCCGAATATTACCTTCCCACCATTCCTCCCCGAAATGTGTATGATAAATATAATTTAAGACGTTTTCCTATTTTTACTGCGTTCACTACGACTCTCCTGTTATCCTTAACTACAGTTAATTCAACCCAGACCTCTAAGATCCATCTGAATATTACCTTTGCCCCATTCCTCCCCCAAATGTGTATGATAAATATAATTTAAGACGTTTCTTATTACGACTGCGTTCACTACGACTCTCCTGTGATACCTAACCACAGTCAATACAATCCAGACTTTTAAGATCCATCCGCATATCACCTGCCCACCATTCCTCCCTCATTGTATATGATGGGTATAATAAAGACATCTTCTTATTATTGCTGCGTTCACTACGACCCTCCTGTGATACTTAACAACAATCAATTCATTCCAGAGCTCTAAGATCCATCCGAATATCATCTGCCCATCATATCTCCCTCAATATATATGATAAATATAATTTAAGATGTGTTCTTGTTTTTACTGCGTTCATCACGACCCTCATGTAGTACTTAACCACAGTCAGTTCAATACTGTGCTCTCAGATCCATCCGAATATTACCTTCCCACCATTCCTCCCCCAAATGTGTATATTAAATATAATTTAAGACGTATTCCTAACTTTACTGCGTTCACTACGTCTCTCCTGTGATCCTTACCAGCAGTCAATTCTACCCAGAGCTCTAAAATCCATCCGAATATTACCTTCCCACCATTCCTCCCCAAATGTGTATGATAGATATAATTTAAGACGTCTTCTTATTATTTCTGCGTTCATACGAGTCTCCTGTGATACCTAACCACAGTCAATACAATCCAGAGTTTTAAGATCCATCCGCATATCACCTGCCCACCATTCCCCCCTTATTGTATATGATAAGTATAATAAAGACATCTTCTTATTATTGCTGCGTTCAATACGACCCTCCTGTGATACTTAACAACAATTAATTCATTCCAGAGCTCTAAGATCCATCCGAATATCATCTGCCCATCATACCTCCCTCAATGTATATGATTAATATAATTAAGACGTGTTCTTGATTTTACTGCGTTCATCACGACTCTCATGTGGTACTTAACCACAGTCAGTTCAATACTGTGCACTCAGATCCATCCGAATATTACCTTCCCACCATTCCTCCACAAATGTGTATATTAAATATATATTTAAGACGTGTTCCTAATTTTACTGCGTTCACTACGACTCTCCTGTGATCCTTAACAGCAGTCAATTCTACCCAGAGCTCTAAAATCCATCCGAATATTACCTTCCCACCATTCCTCCCCCAAATGTGTATGATAACTATAATTTAAGACGTCTTCTTATTACTACTGCGTGCACTACGACCCGCCTGAGATACTTGACAACAGTCAACTCAACCCAGTGCTCTAAGATCCATCTGAATATCACCTGCCCATCATTCCTCCTTCAATGTATATGATAAATATAATTTAAGACGTCTTCTTATTTTTACTGCTTCATTACGACTCTCCTGTGATACTTAACAACAGTCAGTTCAATACTGTGCTCTCAGGTCCATCCGAATATTACCCTCCCACCATTCCTCCCCCAAATGTGTATGATAAATATAATTTGAGACGTCTTCTTATTACTACTACGTTCACTACGACTCTCCTGTGATACTTAACAACAATTAATTCATTCCAGAGCTCTAATATGCATCCGAATATCACGTGCCCATCATTTCTCCCTCAATGTTTATGATAAATATAATTTAAGACATCTTCTTGTTTTTACTGCGTTCACTACGACCCTCCTGTGATACTTAACCACATTCAGTTCAATCCTGTGCTCTCGGATCCATCCGAATATTACCTTCCCACTATTCCTCCCCCAAATGTGTATGATAAATATAATTTAAAACGTCTTCTTATTATTTCTGCCTTCACTACGACTCTCCTGTGATACTTAACAACAGTCAGTTCAATACTGTGCTCTCGGGTCCATCCGAATATTACCTTCCCACCATTCCTTCCCCAAATATGTATGATAAATATAATTTAAGGCGTCTTTTTATTGTTACTGCGTTCACTACTACCCTCCTGTGATACTTAACCACAGTCAGTTCAATCCTGTGCTCTCAGATCCATCCGAATATTACCTTCCCACCATTGCTTCCCCAAATGTGTATGATAAATATAATTTAAGACGTCTTCTTATTATTACTGCGTTCACTACGACTCTCCTGTTATCCTTAACTACAGTTAATTCAACCCAGACCTCTAAGATCCATCTGAATATTACCTTTGCCCCATTCCTCCCCCAAATGTGTATGATAAATATAATTTAAGACGTTTCTTATTACGACTGCGTTCACTACGACTCTCCTGTGATACCTAACCACAGTCAATACAATCCAGACTTTTAAGATCCATCCGCATATCACCTGCCCACCATTCCTCCCTCATTGTATATGATGGGTATAATAAAGACATCTTCTTATTATTGCTGCGTTCACTACGACCCTCCTGTGATACTTAACAACAATCAATTCATTCCAGAGCTCTAAGATCCATCCGAATATCATCTGCCCATCATATCTCCCTCAATATATATGATAAATATAATTTAAGATGTGTTCTTGTTTTTACTGCGTTCATCACGACCCTCATGTAGTACTTAACCACAGTCAGTTCAATACTGTGCTCTCAGATCCATCCGAATATTACCTTCCCACCATTCCTCCCCCAAATGTGTATATTAAATATAATTTAAGACGTATTCCTAACTTTACTGCGTTCACTACGTCTCTCCTGTGATCCTTACCAGCAGTCAATTCTACCCAGAGCTCTAAAATCCATCCGAATATTACCTTCCCACCATTCCTCCCCAAATGTGTATGATAGATATAATTTAAGACGTCTTCTTATTATTTCTGCGTTCATACGAGTCTCCTGTGATACCTAACCACAGTCAATACAATCCAGAGTTTTAAGATCCATCCGCATATCACCTGCCCACCATTCCCCCCTTATTGTATATGATAAGTATAATAAAGACATCTTCTTATTATTGCTGCGTTCAATACGACCCTCCTGTGATACTTAACAACAATTAATTCATTCCAGAGCTCTAAGATCCATCCGAATATCATCTGCCCATCATACCTCCCTCAATGTATATGATTAATATAATTTAAGACGTGTTCTTGATTTTACTGCGTTCATCACGACTCTCATGTGGTACTTAACCACAGTCAGTTCAATACTGTGCACTCAGATCCATCCGAATATTACCTTCCCACCATTCCTCCCACAAATGTGTATATTAAATATAATTTAAGACGTGTTCCTAATTTTACTGCGTTCACTACGACTCTCCTGTGATCCTTAACAGCAGTCAATTCTACCCAGAGCTCTAAAATCCATCCGAATATTACCTTCCCACCATTCCTCCCCCAAATGTGTATGATAACTATAATTTAAGACGTCTTCTTATTACTACTGCGTGCACTACGACCCGCCTGAGATACTTGACAACAGTCAACTCAACCCAGTGCTCTAAGATCCATCTGAATATCACCTGCCCATCATTCCTCCTTCAATGTATATGATAAATATAATTTAAGACGTCTTCTTATTTTTACTGCTTCATTACGACTCTCCTGTGATACTTAACAACAGTCAGTTCAATACTGTGCTCTCAGGTCCATCCGAATATTACCCTCCCACCATTCCTCCCCCAAATGTGTATGATAAATATAATTTGAGACGTCTTCTTATTACTACTACGTTCACTACGACTCTCCTGTGATACTTAACAACAATTAATTCATTCCAGAGCTCTAATATGCATCCGAATATCACGTGCCCATCATTTCTCCCTCAATGTTTATGATAAATATAATTTAAGACATCTTCTTGTTTTTACTGCGTTCACTACGACCCTCCTATGATACTTAACCACATTCAGTTCAATCCTGTGCTCTCGGATCCATCCGAATATTACCTTCCCACTATTCCTCCCCCAAATGTGTATGATAAATATAATTTAAAACGTCTTCTTATTATTTCTGCCTTCACTACGACTCTCCTGTGATACTTAACAACAGTCAGTTCAATACTGTGCTCTCGGGTCCATCCGAACATTACCTTCCCACCATTCCTTCCCCAAATATGTATGATAAATATAATTTAAGGCGTCTTTTTATTGTTACTGCGTTCACTACTACCCTCCTGTGATACTTAACCACAGTCAGTTCAATCCTGTGCTCTCAGATCCATCCGAATATTACCTTCCCACCATTGCTTCCCCAAATGTGTATGATAAATATAATTTAAGACGTCTTCTTATTATTACTGCGTTCACTACGATTCTCCTGTGACACTTAACAACAGTCAATTCAAACTAGAGCTCTAAGATCCATCCGAATATCACCTGCCCATTATTCCTCCCTCAATGTGTATGATGAGTACAATATATAAGACGTCTTCTTATTATTACTGCGTTCAATACGACCCTCCTGTGATACTTAACAACAGTCAGTTCAATACTGTGCTATCAGATCCATCCGAATATTACCTTCCCACCATTCCTCCCCCAAATGTGTTTGATAAATATAATTTAAGACGTGTTATTAGTATTACTGCGTTCACTATGACTCTCTTGTGATACCTAACAACAGTCAATTCAATCCAGAGATCTAAGATCCATCCGAATATTACCTTCCCATCATTCCTCCCTCAATGTATATGATTAATATAATTTATGACGTCTTCTTAATACTACTGCGTTCACTACGACCCCCCTTTGATACTTAACAACAGTCATCTCAACCCAGAGCTCTAAGATCCATCTGAATATCACCTGCCCATCATTCCTCCCTCAATGTATATGATAAATATAATTTAAGACGCCTTCTTCTTTTTACTGCTTCATTACGACTTTCATGTGTTACTTAACAGTCAGTTCAATACCGTGCTCTCAGATCCATCCGAATATTAGCTTCCCACCTTTCCTCCCCCAAATGTGTATGATAAATATAATTTAAGACGTCTACTTAATACTACTGCGTTCACTACAACTCTCCTGTGATACCTAACCACAGTCAATACAATCCAGAAATCTAAGATCCATCCGCGTATCACCTGCCCACCATTCCTCCCTCATTGTATATGATGAGTATAATACAGACATCTTCTTATTATTGCTGCGTTCACTACTACCCTCCTGTGATACTTAACAACAATCAATTCATTCCAGAGCTCTAGGATCCATCCGAATATCACCTGCCCATAATTCCTCCCTCAATGTGTATGATAAATGTAATTTAAGACGTCTTCTTATTATTACTGCCTTCACTACGACCCTCCTGTGATACTTAGCAACAGTCAGCTCAACCCAGAGCTCTAAGATCCATCTGAATATCACCTGCCCATCATTCCTCCCTAAATGTGTATCATAAATATAATTTAAGACGTCTTCTTATTATTACTGCATTCACTACGACCCGCCTGTGTTACTTAACCACAGTCAGTTCATTCCTGTGCTCTCTGATCCATCCGAATATTACCTTCCCACCATTCCTCGCCCAAATGTGTATGATAAATGTAATTTAAGACGTCTTCTTATTATTACTGCCTTCACTATGACCATCCTGTGATAGTTAGTAACAGTCAGCTCAACCCAGAGCTCTAAGATCCATCTGAATATCACCTGCCCATCATTCCTCCCTCAATGTATATGATAAATATAATTTAAGACGTCTTCTTATTATTACTGCATTCACTACGACCCGCCTGTGATACTTAACAACAGTCAGTTCAATACTGTGCTCTCAGATCCATCCGAATATTACCTTTCCATCATTCCTCCCCCAAATGTGTATGATAAATATATTTTTAATCGTCTTCTTATTATTACTGCGTTCACAACGACCCTTCTGTGATACTAAACACTCAATATAATCCTGTGCTCTCAGATCCATCCGACTATTACCTTCCCACCATTGTCCCCCAAATGTGTATGATAAATATAATTTAAGATTCTTCTTATTATTACTGCGTTCACTACGACCCTCCTGTGTTACTTAACAACAGTCAGTTTAATCCAGAGCTCTAAAATCCATCTGAATATTACCTGCCGAGTGGCCATGATCACGGGTTCGATAGAGCCAGTGAATTAGTTAGTTAGCATTGTTTTAATTATCATCATCGTCATCACAATTATCATTTTTATTCATGTTTCTCTTAGTCTTAGAGTGTCACGTTGCCAAAATATAAGAGTGTCGTTCCACTTTACTGCCTTTACGTCGTTTTCACTTAAAGAATATTTGGACGTTTCTCCCATATAAACAATTGTCATAACCTCTTCTTATTAGAGCCATAATATGTATATATGAAACACCAGTAGAGTCTTGAATATACACGGCAGAAAATAAATTGGCAATGCTAGTTTCCACCTATTCATAATGGAGTGTATAGTTCTTATTCTTATTCTTTATTTGTAGGATTTTCATCCTGTTTATTTCCTAAATCACTCCTTGCAGGAAGGCATATTGGATATGCAGCCACTGTCTATCCTTTTCTTAGCTAGTCTTCCTCTTGTTCTTCTTCCGCCCATTGTTCTATCTCCTTAGGTCCTTTTGCAAGTTGTTGTGTCCCATTCTTTCTGTAGGACCTTTCCTATATTTTTGTCTGTTTATAATAAATTTGGTTATGTCTTAAATTCGTCATTTGTCTCTTATATCCGATTATGTATCCTATCAAATAATGTTTTCCCTGATTAGTTATTTTTATCTTCATTTCACACGTGCTTATATTTGTTATTTTTTGTTGTATCGGCCCTAGTTTCTGCTCCATATACGATAATGTTCGAACTATCGTGTATAGTTTTTTTATTAACTACTTCTTGGAACTGAAGTTTTTATGTTTTGGCAAGAATTGTATATATTATGTGGTGGACTGTTCGAACATCATCCCTGCACACGCACATTGCACTCTCTTTAATCTTAAATCAGCGGGGAAAAAAAAATATATATATATATATGTGTGTACGTGTGTGTCCACCGCTGTGATCTGGAGGTAGCGTGCTGCCTTGTCACGCAGCAGACCCGGGTTCGATCCCCGGTCGGGTCAGTTTTTCTGGGTGAGGTTTTTGTCGGGGGTTTTCCTCACCTGTAAGACAAATGTCAGAAAACCTTTAAGGCCCAAACGGTCCCCGAAATCATATGACCATTATCATCATCATCCTTACCATTATCATCATCATCATCCTTCACCGGTGTGGGCAGCTACTACACCTACAATTCCCTGTAAGACAAATGTCGGGATGCTTAGGGCCCATTGGTCCCCGAAAATCATCCGGCCATCATCATCATCATCCTTCACCGGTGTGGAAAGCAACGGGAAGCTACCACACCTTATAATTCCCTATTAAAGCTGCAAAGCGTAGCATGAAGATACTATGATTGCAGTGAAAGGCCTGCCCTCGGGCAGAATTACTATGGATGGATATATGTATTAATTTATGTATTTATTCTACCTTACACAGTGAACAAGGTGGTCAGGTTTGGTGGAATTTTAATTTTCAATATTAATCTTTCTGTAGGTGAGTTAGGAGTAAGAATCCCTTTGTATTTTTCAGGCAGTACCAGCTGTTGTGACGTAAGCATCTCCCATCTCTTACCCCTGCAGCGCCGCAAATTCCAAGCACAGATTTACGTAAAAGTGGGATTGAACCTAATTACTATGTCTCGGGTGTTTAGTAAACAAATACAACAGGTTAGAGGTGACTGGGCTATAGATCACCTGTAAATCGTAAACATGAGGGATAAGTTTGACTAGTACTTTATACGTACAACCAACCTAGCTAACCCAACATTATAGAATATAATACACAATTGGACGGAGTTATGCATCAACGGACTGTGTACCATTATGTAAGTTTCAAGAAAAATACGTTTCAAGTTTAAGTCAATCTTCACTGTTTATTGTAGCGCCAAACTAACAATACGGGATATTGTAAGTTATATTTCTTGTTTGACAGTTATGCATCAACAATCTAAGAAGAGAACTTTTGGTGCTTAGCTACATGATGCAAAATTCTTATTATTATTATTATTATTATTATTATTATTATTATTTTTTTTATTATTATTATTATTATTGTTATATTATTATTATTATTATTATTATTATTATTATTATTATTATTATTATTATTATTATTATTATTATTCCTTTCATATGATAGACCTAGTGGTCTGTTACTGTCTCAATCCAACGTTTGAAGGGTCTGCCTAAGGATCTCTTAGCTGGTGGCTAGTAATTTAAGATTTGACGTGGTATTCTTGTTCTGCTGATTCTTCGTACCTGGGATTTCCAGCTGTTTCTGTATTTTTGTACATATTCCATGACTGATTCTGTTTGTAATACTTTGAGAATCTCAGAATTCTTTTTATGGTCTGTTCTTGAGTAACCTGCAGTACGTCTCATAAATGATGCGACATGTAGATTAGCATTTATGAAGATCTGGTTTCAAAGTAGTCCGTCGCCGTCGCGTAGTCGGTAGAGTCCCTGCCCTCCACTCCGGCGACTCGGGTTCGATTCTCGGCGGGGTAGGGGATTTTAAATCTCCACCTTGGGTCTGGGTGTGTGTCCTGCCTTGTGTTTGTATGTGTGAATAAGATAAAAAAGTTAACAAAGTTAAACAAAAAGAAAAAACAGTGCAAACGAAAGAAAACGACAAAGAAAGAAATTTTAAAAATAGCCGTTTGTTGCATAACATAGAATCTCTGATAGGTCTGATGGCGTTTACATTTTTCTTAAATAATAAGGGTATAGGGCATATTTGAAGATTTAGTGCTAAAAGTTTGCGTACACTTACTTCGTGAACCAGTGCAACAGATAGAATGAAATTCTATTTTTAATGGCGCTTAGGCGGTTGATTCATAACATCGTTCAATTAAGAGTAAATTATACAAAAACAATGTTTTGATTTCACTGCAGTGTAGGTCATAAATACATTCTACACTAACTGCATTTTACGTATTACAGAATTATTTCTATTTGTTAATACTTATAGTTACATTCGAGGTAGCGTGCTACCTTGTCACGCAGCGGGCCCGGGTTCGATCCCCGGTCGGGACAGTTTTTCTGGGTGAGGTTTTTATCGGGGTTTTTCCTCACCTGCAAGACAAATGTCAGGAAAACTTTAAGGCCCAAACGGTCCCCGAAATCATATGGCCATCATCATCATCATTATCATTATCATCATCATCATCCTTCACCAGTGTGGAAAGCAACGGGAAGCTACCACACCTACAATTCCCTAGTAAAGCTGCATGCATAGCATGAAAATGCTATGATTGCAGTGAAAGACCTCCCCTCGGGCAGAATTACTATGGATGGATACATATATATTAAGAAATGACAAAAAATAAAAATAGAATTATTCATTGTGTCAGAAATAATTATATGTCCTAGGATAAGTATTATCGCCTCACTATGATAGTTGTCCGTTTATATAGAAGCGGGTGCTGCGCGACAATGCTTGACAATGATTAACATGCGGAATTATAGTGGCGGTAGTCGGCATCTTTGTATTAATTATATATAACAGCTGCGGGGAAACAAAGCGAGTCGCTGGACAACCTTCATAGTGAGGCGATAATATCTATATTTTTACGAACATTCGCTAAATGATATGAAAAGTTGATATCGTAGGAAGTATGCATACTTCAAAGTTTAACGTAGCCTATTTAACTAGAAAATAACATTGTATTGTATATTTAGATTTTATATTTGGTTCTGCACCGTTTCCATAACTTTCCTCTTATAAATTCCATATTTTGCGAAATTTAGATAATTTAGGAAATGCTGAATAGAGCTAGTTAGGCAGTCAGATCGAAAAAAACCCAAGGGCTTTGGTTTCTTGTGAGTGTGACATCATTTTTTTCTGTGGCCATGTGACTAGGACATTTGTATTTCAAACGTGAGGTTCTGCTTTCGAATCCGGATCAAGTCATGTATATTTTAAAGTTTTAAGCAAATCACTCCATCTATCCATCGTTCTCTAGGCCTGCCTCTTCCACTTCCTCCATTAACTTTCCAATTAAGGATCTCCTTTGGTATTCTCTCTTCTTCTGTTCTTATGAGGTGTCCATACCATTTCAAACGTTTTTCTTCTATTTTCCCTAATATGTTTTTCTTTTTTTTTTCAACTTGCACAATTTCTCTCATCGTGCTGTTTCTGACCCTATCCCTTCTTGAAATTCTTGTCGATCGCCTCCAAAAATCCATTTCTATTGCTAACAGCTTGTTGGATTTTTTTCTACTTACTGTCCAGGTTTTGGACCCATATAATAAAATGCTTTGTAACAGAACTTGAACATTTATTTATTTATTTATTACATATTTACAAGTAACATACTTTTTTTTTATTTTCCCTGGAGGAGCTGAAAGTCATGTTCAGGGGATTTTCCACAAAAAAAATTTTAAATGGGTCTTTATACTTTAACAATATTTAATTAATCACACACACACATACATACATATTGTTTTCTTATCTTGTTATATATACACGTAATATATAAATCCCGACTCAGGCATTTATCTTTCTTTTCATATCATATTATACATATATATATATATATATATGTGTGTGTGTGTGTGTGTGTGTGTGTGTGTTGTGTGTGCGTGCGCGTGCGCGTGTGTGTGTATTTACATATATAAATTTTGGTCTTGTAATTATCGGTAAGTGATAAATTGGATCGGTGAAGATTTACATTTTTTTAAATAAACTTTTATTGAGAACATCCTCAAGAACTCAATTCCTTTGGAAATTGCTAAAACCAGAAAACATAGACACAATAATAATAACCTAACGGAAGATTAGACCTAAAGATAATGAACATAAAAATAAAAACTGTTGTTGTAGGACTAATAAGACACAAACATTCTATAAGTCACCAGAAATATGTAATTAAATTAAATGTATGATATTCGATCAATTACTTTTTGTTGGCGTTCCTAAAATGGATAAACTGAATAATTACATTCATTAGAATTGAAATTTAATTAAACATCCTTAGATTAAAATTGTTTCTATTTTTTACTTGTAACAGAAACAACACTTAGGAAAATGGTTAAATTCACTATGTTATTTTAGGACCAGATTTCTGCTATAGCATAAAATTTGTAAACGTGTCCTTTACCATTATAATTTTTTCTGTAAACAGTTCAGAAATCCTCTATTAAACTTTTATTAGGTTGGTCACCATATTTGATAACACATAAATATAAGAGACAGAAGACGACTCGTTTTAGAACGTTACGGGACATCCAGTGGAATGGATCGGATTGGTAAGAGCTATGACCTTCTGTATTGTTAGAAATTGAAATATTAAATATAGATTTCATGTAATACATTCTAATTTATATACATTTTTATAAATGTTACAACCCATATTTCACTAGGAGTATAACACAAGGTATTTTCAGTTAGATAATTTTCCAATTTTATCCTAAAAATGTATCCTTCAGCGAGAAGTGTTAAATTAATAATAGAAACTTCAATTTTTCAATTATTGTTTCAGTTGGTGCAAGATTCTCATGAGGAATTCTGCGACTTTCACTGCGTTAAAGTGAAACTTGAGAATATTTGGCGGAGAAGCTGCTATACAGCTGGTCGATCTTCCGAGAACATTTTGCAGTCATCAGATGGTGGGCCCGTCTGCAGTGATTTTTCTGGGCAGTTACAACGGGATGAAGCAGTTTTATCTATTTTGAGGTAAGATTTAAATCGGCCATGGTTGATGAGAAATTGAGTTGGGCCATAGGGACAATCAGTGGGATGTTGACTATTACAATTTTGGTATAAGAGACGTCGTTGGATTTTCTGAAAGTGGAATTAGATATTTCGAGTACTCTTTTAGTAACTTTCTGCCTCACGTTAGAGTATTGAAATTTAAAATACAGTTATAAAATTTATTTACAAAAACTGGTCGGTTTATTAGCCCATATTAAACGGTTCAATAGTGAACAATTGCATTATAATGTATAGCCTATACACCAACATCCGAGGTTATGTTTCGGTTAGTTTTAAATGTTGGTTAGACTAATGCTTGGTTTCATGAATATTTGTTAAAACTAGCTAAAAAGCATTTATTTTAAAACGCATTTTATCATTTCTGCATTTCATCAAACACAATTTCATTAAAATTAACATGTAGTATTCATTTAACAATCTTGCTTAATGTAATGTTCAGTAATTTTGTTATATCGCTAGAGACTGACTGCACCTTACAGCAAAGACGAATGCGGTGTATTTTATCGAAATTATTTGGTGTAATTTTACGTAATGGAAACAACAAAATACAAATAAAATACGAGACTACAATTTTTCAACGAATGAAAAATCAATTTTTGTAGAAATTTCTGTATGTAATATTCTGGCGTGCCTTCAATTTCTTCCAAAAGTTTTTATTTTCCAACAACTGTTTCGATAAGGGATATCTTTCTAAATGTTTTGTCAGGCAGCTCATTAAAATGATTATTCCGCATATGGAAGTTAATGTCCTCAACCGATCATTTTCCTCATAGTGCAAATACAATAGTTCTGCATCAAAACCTTCCGCCATTTTGCATAATTAAATAAACTATTAATTTAAAAGTTTAATGAAGCCTAACTCTCATGTTAGTATAATGCATCACATGTTCGTTTTCATCTAACGAAAGCTTGGTGAAACGCATAGTTTCAGTAACAATATTTTAAAGTAATAAAAGAAACCTTACAACGATAACGAAGGTTGGTGAAACAGACTGATTAAATTTATGAATATAAAGGAAATCACGCTAACCTTTATTCGTTTAGCGTATATTATTTAGTCAGGTTGAATTCCAGCTGGTTAGCTATTCAAATGGAGACGACTGCATAAGTGATCAACATTTTTTATAGGAAACCAAATATAACAGTTAAGTCTCTTAGATTGTAAGGGAAAACGTCCAGTTGGTAGACCAAGAATGAAATGGAAGAACATTAACCATAGTTTGAGTGAATTAGATTATATACAGTTGATTGGAAAACATGGGATAGGGTTGAGTGGAGAGCTTGCCCGCGCGGACATGAAACTGCGGGTTCGATAATACCAGTGTGTCAGTTTATTAAAATATCTTGTATTGGAAAGAAATAGCGATTTCAGACGTTTATTAAAACTTGATGTTAGTCGTAACAATGGGCAATGCTTTAGAATAACTTTACCTAAATTACGTGAAAGTTTTTATAATGGCGCTCGCAAAAAAATATTTTCATTGATAAAATTAAAACTAGTACCAAAATCATGCATTCTGAGTTTGTGGCTTTACACACAACATAACCCAAGTTTTATCAACTTGAATCGTTCAATCATCTGAACAATACAAATTGAACTAAATATTCACTAGGAACTGTTAGCCGACATCATAAGATAGTATGTTTGTGTTCTAAGAGAAATAGGTTTCCTCCTTTTTTTAAAGTCCTTTTTAAAAAATTGCTAACATTGTTGATTTTTCTCATGAAATTCACGGATAAGTTCTGAATAAAATACCCTTCTCAAAAGTTGCAAATTTAAAAAGGGAGTAGTACTAGCGGTATTTTTAATTGACCTTTGAAATTTCTGACGAAGCAGCATCTAATTCTGTAATTCTCTGTATGTTTTAATTATTTTCCAATGATTTTTAGTTTACTAGATTTAACAGAAGATATAGTTAACTAAAGTTTTATAATTTTTTGTTTAAAAAATGTGCCCAATAACTCTTTCGGGAAAACGTTAAAAAAAAAATCTTGCGACGTCTCAGAATTGAAGACTTGAATACAGTCAACGCTTCTTATTCACGGCTCCGTTATTCGCGTTTTCATTATTCCCGGGTTAAAAAATTGCGACACAATTCCTATATTCGGGGCTAAAAATTTATTTTATTCACGGATTCAGTCGGTATATTAGGATTAGGTATTCTTTATTAACGCATCGGCAACTTTTTTTTCACTGGAGACACGTGCCAGGAAGGTTTTTACAAAGAATGATTTAAACCAAATTGACAAATAAATATCAAAGTAAAACAAATCTTATTTTCACTAAGCCTAAAGTTAATTTTTAAAAGCCACAGCCGTATTTCGCGAGCCGCTGTGTCCTTTGATAAATGCAGCCCTCGCCATTTTCTGCTTCTCCTGAAGTAAGAGTATTTTCTTCAACCATGTCACTGGAAGAATCGCTGTTTTATATATTTTTAAACTTTTTTTTATTTATTTAGAGGTTATGACAAGAGTCCATGTTACTAGTTTCCTTATTTTAATATCCTGCACCTCGTTCCTGTAATTGTAATTATTATTTCTAAGTATTTTCCTTCATTTAAGTGACCTCTCCCATTTAATAATTCATATTCTTTTTTCAGAGATGGTGGAGACTAGACAGAAGAAGTGAGAAGTGCAGCGAATGGTGAATTAAAATCTGCAAACCTTTTTTTTTTATCTCGTCAAGTATTCTTGGTATGAAAGAAAGTAGAGGAAGTTCGGATAATGTGGACCCTTTGGTTTGAGTGGACCCTGTTAATACCTTCTTTAATTGGTGCTGCACTCGAACAGAAAATATTTTAACTTCTTTCCCACGTCAACTTTGGCGTGTTCAAGGCCACTTTCTTTTATTCTTTCTGTGAACAAGGGTTTATTTGCGATATTTATAAAAATGACAATTTTAAAAGTTTCCCAAGCTAAAAATCAATTCTTAATTTGAGCTATTGAATGTTACAAATGTTGAAAAATCCCCTAAATATATTATGTAGATGCTTTTTTAATACACTGACGGGGTTGGTTCGATATTACGTAACACGGCGGCTGTATAAAATAATTAAACTTAACGAGGAATTCGGTTAATATGGACCCTCCACGAGACGGTTAAAGTAGACCTGGGTCCTCTTTCCATGAATACGTATATTTTACCAATGAGGATGCTATTTGTAAAACAATCACTTAATTAATTCTATTTAATATCCTTGTAATTTTACTGAACCCAAGGACCGCCGTTTTCTGCAGTTGAATGACGTGTTAATGTTATAATCAATAATTTTTCAGAACATTAAATTATCAACTGTTTTTAATTAGAATCAGCCATAAATACTTTCAGATTAATATGTGCCTGTCTGTGTAAATTAATATAGTAACTAAACTTTAAAATAGACTTAAAAATAGCGTGGACTCTGGGTGGGATCCACATTACCCGAATATCGAGGTTAAAGTGGACCTTTCTTGTAATGTATAAGAGGTTTATAAATTATGAAGATTTTTCCATATTTGAATAAAAAACAATGCTATCTCATAGTTATAACTAGACTGGATGTTAAGAAAAATGCCTATAGTTATTTATTATAGATATTGTAAAAGTAACTTCATATAAGTTCATACCAACGACCCTAGAGTTGTTTTCCATGAAGTTCATTTTGCCTATAAATGCCTATTTTAGCTTATAATGCCTATAAATGCCTATTTGCAATTTTTTTCTCGGAATTAACTCAGTATTTCAATGAAATCAATTGAAATGGACAAGTTTTGTCACAAATCATTTCATGGAAGTTTTCAAGTGTTCTTTTTATAAATTCCCTTAGAATAGTTTGGGATAAGGGTGGCAATAACCCAGTAACCTAGCAGGTAGATGGTTTCCCATTCAATGCGCTCCTGTTAGGTAAGTATTGTATTTTTTTTCACCTCACGCATTCCCATTAAGCGAAATAGCCCTAAGCTATGTCCCATTGTATTATGCTCCAGCTGTAAGGCTTGGAGAAAAGTTGTTTGCTTCTTTTCTATACAAACATTGCTGATGACAAAGTGGGTAGATGGCTCAAGCTTTCTTTCTCTGTCTCACACCTGGTGCTGAAACCTTTAGGTGACAGGCAATATTATTTTTGATGTTGGTAACACTGAATTCAGTCTACAGTCCTCATTCACAGAGAGGTGCTCCAAAGACAAAGTGGTGCATCAAGTGTATGTGGTTTTTTTTTTTTTTTTTTTACCTTTAGAACAGTTTTTTAAGATACCTAAAGAGCGGACAACGGTAAATTAAAGAACAACTGACCAATTTCGTGAAAGAATTTGGTGCGGAAATATTCTCAAGTGATGGTTCTGCTCTTTGTAAAAGGCAAAATAAATTCAAAAATCATCTCTGATATCTTCGCATGCTATTGATAGCATATGTTTATATTCTTAACATAAGACTGTAAAAAGTTACGTTGTCCATTTTTTGTAAGAACATATTTTGAATTTTTTATTGTCTATATTAATGATTTTAGTGCCTTTTTGCCTGCCTATTTTGAATTTTTTTAAGTGCCTAACATCCAGACTCTATTTTATAACACTATTAATTACTGTAATTAAACAAAAATTCAAATTCCTTAATTAAAAGAAGAAAACAAATTAAAAATAGGGGTCCACTTTACCCGAAATTCCTCTAATATTTAATCATTTCTAATGTTTTAAAGGTGAATTCCATAGTAACTGACTAAACATTTGCAACAAAGTTGTCTTATATTCATTTTTTAAGCTTTAAAAAAATAGAAAATTCTTCTTGAAACCACCTACAAATTGTAAGAAAGTGGTCCCACTACAATCCATGAGGCTCTTGGGTTAGTAATAGTTTAAAGATTCAATTAAACCCTTCTAGACAATTGGCACGAGATGTCAGCTGGGTTGTAAGTCCTGTGTGATGGCCACATTTACTCCCAGAACGACATCTTGCCTGGTACTCACTTCTTTTAGAGGTTGAGTCAACTCCAGATCCATGGTTTTGCCAGGATTTGGTTGGTTAAAAAAACCTAATATTATTATTTATATACAACTTTCCTCATTAGAGGATTGCCTCAAGGACAAAGTGATAGACAATTTTTGGAATTGATGAAATACATTTTGTAAAACATTTTAAAAAATTTCAATTTTAATTGAAGTATACATACTATTGAGACTTGGACATTTCGTCTTCCAGGTTGTAACATAATGACTTAAACAGCTACATCATGGTACATCGAGATGTGGAACAATTTCTAATATTTTGAAATGTCAGCTTTCTGAGTTAATTTGAGTTTAAAATTAACTTTTTTTTTTTTGTTAACTGACTTTATTTAAAAATACAAAATAATCCGAGAACTTAAGTAAAGCTTTCAATTTTATTTTGAAATGTCAAGTACAGACAATTAATAGTTAGTATACTTGGGGACGTTAAAACATCTTGAATCTAGCACCAATATGCAAGAATGGGATAAGAGCAATTTTGTCAGTCATAATTTGAATAATAGGTCTTCCATATTATAGTTCATTTTCAGATTGAAAGATCAGTAAATGTAATGTGACCCCACTACAGAGCTCATACTACCCCAAGGGCCTTATTTTTCTAAACAGTCGGCACTTGATGGTAGACTTCGTTGTCAATCCTACATGACGGACACATTTAGCCCCAGAACAAGCATCTGGTACTCATTTGTTAGAGGCTGAGTCGACCCCAGGACCATTATGCTGCCAGAGAGTTTGGGTTAATTTAAAAATCCTGACCCACCAGACTCGAACCCTTGACCTTTTGGCTTGTAGCATATTGCCTTAACCTCCTTACCTACAACTTGCCTCTGAAAGATCAGTAAAACATTTTATTGTTTAGAATGATATCATAGAATTTTCTAAAGATTTGAGCAATGGGTAATATTTTAGCAACAAATTATATTCTATATTTGAGAGAGTGAGTGAAAAACTTGATAACTTAAGAAATAATTCTCAGTTAATTGAGATTGAAATCTGGTGTGTGTGTGTGTGTGTGTGTGTGTGTCATAAATCTGTTTTGAATCATTCCTTTCAAAACTATCAGAAAAGATTTTGATTATTTTTGATTATACAAGCAATATATTTCAAAATTAATAAAAAGATTGATAATGCACAAAAATAACATTCGAAAAATATATGGGTCAAGTTTCTCACACCCCTCATTTGTCAAGTGACATTTGTTGTTTTTTGTCTTAAGCTCTAAAAAAAAAAGTAAACACAAGGTGGGAACTAAAGAAGGGTCTATGTATTTCAAAGCTAGGTCAAAACAGTTTTGTTGATGCATAAAATGCCCCTTCTTTTTATTCATTTTTTTATCTCCGATTGTATAAGAACTATGTTTTACTGTCGTCACTAAAGCAGTGGCTATAAATGAAGAATATGAAAGCAACTGGCATAACATTTCTGCATAATTAGAAAGAAAAATAATTTTTATTTCATTATAAATATTTGTTTGATATATAGTAAGTTTATAAAATATATAGTGGAGCCATAAACTTACATTATTCTTATAAAGTTTTATAAGATTAAATTAAAATACTTCATACCTCACCTCATATCCAGTCTTTTAATTATACTGCAGTTTCAAAGCCTTGGCAGCTTCATCTTCAGTATTATCTCATCAACTGATGTTATGTTTGAAGAGAAAAATTATACGCTCAGACCGGGACTTGAACCCGGGACCCTTGGTTCTCTACCAACTGAGCTACCTGAGCAAGTACCGATCTAAACGCAAATCTTTCTCTATATACATTGTAATTCCCGTCCACCAAATGCTGTGAAGCCATGCTTCTATCTTGCAAATAGCGGCTCCTTTTATTAAGAAGACATATTTGGGAATTATACATTACAGCCAGTACGGCTTTTTCCAAGTTTTTATTATTGAGTTCGTACATCTCAATGATGGATAAATCATATTTGAAGAGAAAAATTATATGCTCAGACCGGGACTTGAACCCGGGACCCTTGGTTCTCTAGACCAAGTGCTCTACCAACTGAGCTACCTGAGCAAGTACCGATCTAAACGCAAATCTTTCTCTATATACATTGTAATTCCCGTCCACAGCTTGGTGGACGGGAATTACAATGTATATAGAGAAAGATTTGCATTTAGATCGGTACTTGCTCAGGTAGCTCAGTTGGTAGAGCACTTGGTCTAGAGAACCAAGGGTCCCGGGTTCAAGTCCCGGTCTGAGCGTATAATTTTTCTCTTCAAATATGATTTATCCATCATTGAGATGTACGAACTCAATAATAAAAAAAAATATGTTGATCAGAACAACTTCTTCCTCTGTTGCTGGACTGATAAACCTCCGGATCCAGTCAGAATCTGCGGGAATTTCAAAGTTTTTCTTTCTTGTTTTTTTAAATGTGGATTTTTTCCCAAACTGAGAGTTGTTTTTGTTTTTCTATTTGTCTAATTAGACTGGCTTTTGATTCAATTATGTTCAGATATAGCATGAGCAGCCACTGCTGACTTTTCCACATCACCATGTTTGACATTTCTAATATGCTATTTCACCCTTGTTTTCAAATTTCTTTTTGTCTATCCTATGTAAATTTTGTCGCAATCCCTTCATTTGATCTGATAAATTCCTGATTTGTTTTCTTCTTCAATTTATAAGTTCAAAGCAAGTTTATGACTCCATTACATATTTCTTCTAAAACATAGTTCAGATGTAGCCACTTGCATATTCTAACCAGTTTGTTTTAGATCGAAATGCTCAGTAATGAATGTAAACTAAGGCTTGTTTAAATATATTATTTTAAATGTTGCAATTGTTTAGGTAGATTTTTGAGGTAATACCAGGTGGCAGTATGTATTTTTGTATGAGGATTTGCAAATACCAAACATGATAGGTGTCAAATATCCCTGCAAGGGAGCAGGAATGAATTTTAATTTTGTTTTACATGGAATTCACCTAAGCTACAGATGAAAATATGTATGACAATAACAATTACGATGGAAAGTAACACTATGAGGTAATTTAAAATTTATGTAATTGATATATTAAATTTGGGAATTTTTAACATTATGGGGTTCAACTAATAAGAATTAAATGAATCGTGATTTCTTCTTACCTCATACTTCTATGTTTTTTAAACACAGCACTGCAGTATCGGCGACCCATTGTTACCATCGTCAGCTGTTTTCACGTGACTTATATTATTTTAAATGTTGCAATTGTTTAGGCACATTTTTGAGATAATACCAGGTGGCAGTATGCATTTTTGTATGAGGATTTGCAAATACCAATCATGATAGGTGTCAAATATCCCTGCAAGGGAAAACAGCTGATGATGGTGACAATGGGTTGCTGATATTGCAGTGCTGTGTTTAAAAAAACATAGAAGTATGAAGTAAGAAGAAATCAAGATTCATTTAATTCTTATTATGTAATTGAATCTGATTTTTAAATCTCACTTCATAAATCATTTTTTCACTGGACTGGTTTCTAAAATAATCTTTTATTGAACTTTTATAGGAAAATCACTGAGGTTTAACTTAAAACTCTTCTATCCTCAGCTTGATTGAGTAGGAAAACTTAATTGGGCCATTCTATGCCAACGTGCTATCTGTGAATACTAGATCAGAGAACAAGTTGCTGCTAGGGTCATGTTGACCAATATGATAACTAGAGCCCATATTTGTATGTGAAATGCATGTGTTTTTTTACACATTAAAAATAATGCAGAAATGATTTAGATGTTAAATGACCCCTTCACAGACAATTTGTGTGGTATTTGATAATGCATAGAAATGAATGTTCTGGGGAAAATGCTTATTTTAAATTTTGAATGCATAAACAAATATTTTACTCCTAAATACATTAAATTATAATTTTCCCTTCAGCTTCTTACTGGTAATTATTACTTAATACTTTTTTAATAAATAAAGTCTCTGCAATCAATTGGATATAAGCATAATTCACTGAAGAACTGTGGTGTTTTTCATATGCACCTGTGACGTGTAGAAAGGACATTTTCATTGTATAAAACCTTCAATGACAGATAAAGGAGCTTTACACAAGAAAAATTCATGCAAACCTTTTGTATCTACTGTTAAAGCTAGGAATATGTTAAGATTACCCACAAAGCAAATCTAATTCATTTTATGATATTACAATCTGTTTTTGAATATTTAGTGTGCATATTTTCTACATTTTTCATGCCTAATTAGTACTTTATTTTGTATACAAATCTGGGCTCTAGTAATAACATACTCCCTCTAGAGCCAATTGCCAACATGTTAACTCTCATAAGGGGATTCTATCCTAGGATTCAAACTACATTAGTGGGCAGGTTAGGGTGAGAAAATGAGCAAGTTAGGATGAGAAAATAGTTTAGTTACAACATTAGTGTAGCATTCACTTTTTAGTGAGTTTTTGTGATAAGTTAGCTACAGTCTGAATAATGACTAATACTCATTTTACATTGCAAAATGGTGATTTTAGGTTACTTTGAGTTCAAATTCTAACTTCATTTTAAGGCATTTCTCATATTTTTTTGGAATAAAATCGACACATATATCCCAGGTAATTATTCACATATTGTAATGATAAATTGTGTGTATTTCTGACTTTATTTGAATTTATGTAGGTGGCACATTGGCATGGAATCTCCCTTTGTTATAATATAATTTTAAAATGTTAATCAAAAATAGGGCTAATCTTTGCAACATGTGACATTTTTTTTAATTGCTTCATAAACTCATCACAGATTTTATTCTTAGGGTTCCATTTTTTCAAATTATTTCCCATCATTTACAAAGATTTTTTTTGTCCTGTGCCATAGCTGAGTGGTTAAGGCAAGAAGCCTTGACACAGAGCTATGGAACTTGCACTGGTTCGAGTCCCTATGGGGGAAGAAATTTTCTCTGGAATTTTGGCCAGTATGGGACTGGTACCCACCCAGCATTGTGAGACATTTGGGTAGCTACAATAAGTAGTGAGTCCAGATTGAGAAGACCAGCTATAATGGCTGGGGATCTGACATGCTGACCATATGTCTCCTCTACACTTGCTTGATAATCTACCTCTGATTGACACATGTCGATATGAGGCCAGCAGCTGGCTGGTAGGCCAAGGGCCTTTAGGCCTACTGTGCTTGTAGGTTTTTTTTTATTTACAATGATTTTTACCTTTTTTCCAAGATATTCAACTATATTTTTTAAAGAAGGGAAATAAATTTGCTTTTACATTATGCATGGGCCTGGTTGGCTGTACATGCATTATTTTTCTATGAATAAGAAATGAAAATAAACATAGCAAACAAATACAAGGCTACACACCTACATAAAAGTTGTTTGTGCATATGCATGGTTGGAACTTAGAAAATGTTTTTGTGTCACATGTTGTAAGGAATTCCCAAAGTAGGGATGAACTGCAAGATGAATACAGGTGAGAGGAAATTTTTTATGAAGTGAAATTAAATGTTTCTAAATCATCTTGATTTTCAAAAGAATTAAATGTCCATTCTTCACTAAGGGTTCTGTACCATGTTGCATTAACAAGGCTTGTTTTTGATTTATGCATCATTATGGCAAGTCATGAGGTTGTGTGTACATTGAAGGTATGTTCATATGTTTGTGAGTTAAGACTGCTTTCACATTGGATGGTTTAGACATACAGCAAAAGAACTGTGCATCCATATATATTTAGTGAAGAAGAGTGTGGGACCTTTCACATTGTCCTGTTTTTATCCCCTTCTTCACTTTAAATATGGATGTACAATCTTTTGCTGTATGTCCAACACCATCCAATGTGAAGGTAGCTTAGCAAAGATTTTCAATAAATTTGTATTTATGTACAATGTGTATTTTTCTTTTGATTGCAATAAAGAAAGTTAAATAATTTTTTTGGCTTTGTTCTGAAATGTAACTTTAACATATCCCTCTGGACTTTCTACCGGAGCGAGTTTTTGTCATGTTGGACTTAGAGTGATTTTTTAGGGTTTTTTTTGGCCTAAAATTGCTTTAATTTAGGCATTTTTCCAGTATTTATTTAATTTTATATCCAAAATTTCATTAAAGTTTCCAAATTAGAGCTTCAATTTAGTTTTCAAGTTTCAATTCAAACTTAAAAACTAAATATGAAGCTCTAATTTGGAAACTTCAATGAAATTTTGGATGTAAAATTAAATTAATACTGCAAAAGTCCTTAAATGAAGGCAATTTTAGGACAAAAAAGCCTGTAAATTATTACCCTAAGTCCCACACCTAAAAACAAAAGTAGCAGTCTAGCATGGAAAGGATTTTGATAATTACAGTGGTACATACAGAGAATAAAAAGTATCTTTAAAAAATATATTTCACAATAAAAAAAGGAATACAAAATTTACAAGTCTTGAACACATCTTGAGAAAGGTTGATTCTTAAGTTCTGAAGACATCTGCTCCTAAAATAAACAAAACACTTTCATCAGCTACAACATGTAAAATAAATAACACCACAACCAAAATGACTTAAAAAAATTATTTTGTTTTTCCCTGTGGAAATATACAGGGTATACAGGACCTCACCAACAAAATGATAGGGATGATAGACCATGCAGAAAGGATCATTTTTTGTGAAAGAACATATAGTTGCAAACACATTTATGAGTTATGCACAGATGGTGTTCACCGATAAGGGTCAGAATTGAATACAAACAATTGTACACATCATTTTATTGAAAAATAACATGTTTTTACAATAAGTGTTCAATCAATCAACCCTGTGCCTCATTGCATGTTTGATATCAGCACACTTATTGTTTGAACACTTATTACAAAAAATGTCTTTTTTCAAAAAAAGGATGCATGTACAATTGTTTGTATTCAATTCCAACCCTTACAGGTGTGCATCATCTGTGAATAACTCATAAACGACATGTTTCCAACTATATGTTCCTTCACAAAAAATAATCCTCTCTGCATGGCCTATCATCCCTATCATTTTGTCAGTGAGGTCCTGTTACACCCTGTATATTTCCATGGAAAAACAAAATAACTTTTTTTTAGAAAGTCATTTTGGTTGTGGTGTTTCTCAAGCAACAATATAATCTATAAAAATAAAGATATTAATCATGTCCTGTCCATTATAGTGAACAAGAATATATTTCAGCAGAATATGAAACATCAGGAGGTACAAAATCTGCACCAGACCCAAGCAGTTTAAGGCACAATGCATTGCTGAAAAACTACAGGACTTGCACTGGTTATAAGTCCCCACAAGGGCAGAAGCATCCATGGAATTTCAGCCAATGTGACTAGTATATACCCAGTATTGTAAGGAAATTGGCTAGCTCCAGGTTAACTGGGGGATCCAACATGCTGACCACATGTCACCCCAATACTGGCTAGATGATCTTCCACCTCTGTGATAAACAGATGTGGATGTGGGCCAGCAGGTAACTGGTAGGTCAAGAAGCCAGTTGCTCCAATAAATTCTTGAAACAAATCATTCTGAACTACATGTCATCCCACCCACTACACCATCATCAATCCCTATGTAGCATCATCTATTTTTTTAATCTACACTCTACTAAATTTTTTCATTATTTTATGCTTATTTAGAGATGATTCATCATCTAATTTAATGTAGGGTGTCTCTAAAGTCACTATCCATTTCAATAAAAGCAGGCTATCATTAAAAAATCAATGTTATTGTAAAGTTTTACACATTCTACTGTCTTTTTACATGACTGCCATCTAGGTGAAAAGACAAACTCCATCTTTTAGCTGTGAAATAAAAAACCTTATCATTTAAACTGTAAAAATGCCTGCTTCTTTCATGATAAAATTCTGTAAATCTGATATGATAAAGACGTTTTCATAGAATTTTCCACACTGTGTTGCAAAGGGTATTTAACTCCTTAACAAGGCATCAACTTGATGCATTTCGACCACTGGCAATTTGAACATGATGCACTGTTTCTGCTGGAATGCATGGTTGCCCATGATATGCCTCATCAAACCACACTGTCTAAATTTGTTTACAAGCAGACAAATATGTGTCTGGAAAAACTGCACTTAAACTAGCATGAAATATTTTGAGTCCTATAGAATAACAGTGCACATGCATCAGAGTTTATAGAGCCAGCAATAAGCCACAATCGAACCATATATCGATTATCATCCTCGATTACTATCTGCTGCTATGAAATTTAAATGACCAATATTTGCAATAAATCCCCAAATCTATGTTAAAAAATATAATAAAAATATTGAAATTACCAAACGTTTATTAAAAATGGGTGTACACTTATTTATTCCCTAACCGCTGATCCAACCAGCGATAATCCAAAACAGCAATAGAAAAATCATAGACTAAGTAATATACTCTGTGGAGAATATAGCAGTTAGCATCACAATTTGTCTAACAGTGTCATAATATTGTGATTTGCATATTTAAATAAATACTTCAAAATTGTCTAATGTTATAAAAACTGTTTGAGAAACTTTAAAATATTAAATAATGTCAGTAAATACAGAAGAAGAGCTATAGTTTACAACAATATAACTAAAAAATCTCCAGGATCTCAAAAGCAATAATGAACTACTGTCCAAATGAGAAACGGTCACTTGGTCGACCTATGAAAAGATGGCACAAAAATTGCTTTCTCAGGCCGTAACAGTTCTTCTAGGACTAATACCTGACAAGATGATAACTAAAAAATTAAGCGCTAGTAGAAGTGCAGTTGAGCCATGTGTCTTTGTTAAGGGCTGGTTTATGGAATTTATGGGTAAATTCAGCTCTGGCATCTTCATAAGACAATCTGCATACCTATGCATAAACAATGGCAACCATTCTTCCATGTTGAACATGCTGCACTAAAATAACCCAGTGTATGCAAAGAAAAAAAAAATGTTTTCATGGAAATTGATAGTTACTTTAGAGACACACTATTCTGTGTAAAAACTTAGGTTGTACCAAGTAAATTATTGTGTGCAGCAGGAATTTAATCCCATGAACTCTCTAATACTGAAGCTGACATGCTAAATCTAGAGCATCAAAATTATTATTCAGAAAACTGAACAAAAAAATGTATTTATTATGGCAACTATCAATTGTTTATAAATTATAAAAATTGAATTATCAGAAGAGATCAATCTCACATATCAATCTCAGAGGTTCACAGACATACATTCCTATCCTCAACTAAACTATTTTCTAATTATTCCCTGTATAATTCACCTTCCTCAAATGTTCTCCCACCACACTCCACTGTATGCTTTCCTTCTAGTTTCCTTAAAATATAATTTACCCTTCAGTGAGAAGTGTTAAATTAATAATTAAAACATCAAAAGAAGCCCTATTGGCTTTATAAAGCAGTGTTTAAACTCCCAATAAATGTCTTCTTAAACAAGAAGCCACCATTTGTATGATGGAACAAATCTCGTAGCATTCAGATTTCGAGAATTAACAGATTGTAAGAGAAAATGTGTGTTTAGATTGCAGTTTCTCAGGTAGCTCAGTGGTAGAGCATTGGCCTAAAAAGCCAAAGGTCCTGGGTTCAAACCCCAGTCTGAGTGTATAATTTTTCTCTTTCAATATAATTTATTCTTCAGTGAGAAGTGTCAAATTAATAATAAAAACATCAAAAGAAGCCCTACTGGCTTTATAAAGCAGTATTTAAATTCCCAATAAATGTCTTCTTAAACAAGAAGCCGCCATTTGCGTGATGGAACAAATGCTTGTAGCATTCAGCAATTGGGAATTAACAGTGTGCAAGAGAAAAAATTGTGTTTAGATTGGAGTTTCTCAGGTGGCTCAGTGGTACAGCATTTTTGGCCTAGAAAGCCAAAGGTCCTGGGTTCAAATTCCAGTCTGAGCATATAATTTTTCTCTTTCAATATAATTTATCCTTCAATGAGAAGTGTTAATCAATAATAAAAACACCAAAAGAAGCCCTACTGGCTTTATAAAGCAGTGTTTAAATTCCCCAATAAATGTTTTCTTGGAAATGTTTAATTTTAAAAACCTGGTGGGTACGTGCTCACATTGCAATAAAGTAATTCTTCCAAGTACTCACCAGAATGTCTTCCAGTTCCTGTTTTGACGCCTGTTGAGTTGAACTATGGAGGAAGCAATCAAGCTGCAGCCATCAAGGTTGATAGATACTGTGTTGGAGACGATAGCAGTCTTTGGTTCATGTCTGCAGTCTACTCTCAGAGCTCCATCTGCAGCTTCATCAAGGTCCCAGCTATTTGTACCTGTAAACACAAACACATAGATGCTGTTTATTATATAAAACATAACATTAACATTGGGGTACTCCTTAACTCTAACTCCACAGTGCAATAGGACTAGATGGCCCTTGGCCTGACAGCCGGCTTCTGGCCTCACATCCACGTGTGTTAATCAGAGGTAGACGATCATCCATCCAGTGTAGTGGTGACATGTGGTCAACATGTCGGGTGCCCCAGCTGTTACAGCTGGTTTTCTCAACCTGCAGCTGCTACTTATTATAGCTACCCAAATTCCTCAGGATGCTGGGTGGCAATTCCATGAGAAAATGGCTTCCCTCATGGAGACTCAAAACCAGCTCAAGTCCCATAGCTCTACACCAAGACATTTTGCCTTAACAACTGGGCTATGGCGCGGGACGGCACTCCATAACAGTCGGTTAAGACAACACAGTACAAGCCAGAAGATCGCAGGTTCGAGTTCCAAGGACTAATAACTGCCCTAAACATTCTGATAGAACCACGACTCTAGAGTTGACTTAGCTTGAAATGAAAATGGTACTTGAGTATGTTAGGGGTGTAAATACGGCCGCCATGCAGGGCTTACAACTCTGCTTTTTTTTTTTTTTTTAAGTTTTTGTTCCTTAATTTAAAACTTTTAAACAGTTTTGTTTCGAAATAAAAAAAAAATATATAAATATATTTAGATATTTTCTTGGGAATTTCTTCATATACAGTTCCGATTTCTTCGAAGTTTAAATTCTTGTTAAGCAATCGGTAAACATCCAGTCTATTAGTTGGATGGGATGATGATGCATCCATATTTACTATAAAATATTACTCGAATCATCTGTACACAGCTATTTTTATTAAAATATAGGCCTATTTATGAACATTAACATATTCTCGTTCTATTTACAGTAAGCTGTATAGATTATTTATGTAAAGGTCAGTCCCTCCCTGCCCTCAAAATATATTTTTCGAACTAAGATCGGAAAACATTCTTGCATCTACAGTTTATTGCAGCTATTATCATTTGGTCTGTACGTAATTCTAGGCTATGTCAAATCGAGATAAAAGTCTCATTTCAACGTATCTGTGGAATCAAAAGAACCCTACGAAATAAAACAGGAAATGATACTCTACAATTTTTGTTATATTGATTAGTGGTTTACAATCCACGAGCAATAAATACTGTCTTCTAAAATAAATTCTTAAACTCAGTAACAAGCTACAGATTGCATAAAACAAAATAATCGAATTAGATAAAAATTAGAAATAGTTTAATTAAAAAATACTGAATACAAGAAGTCAACTTCACAGCACATTTTTAACATCAATGATTTAAAAAAAAATCGAAATTACAATTAACCCTTATCCGGTTTTTTTCGAATTAAAAAAATATATATTTATTCGAAATTTAAAAAAAAATACAAGATACAAAAAATATTTTTGTTTCGAAATTCCAAATATTTTAATTTTTTAAGAAAAATCTTACTTCGAATTTTCGAAAATGATATTTTCCCCCATTTTTCTAAGGCAGATAAGCTGCTAAAAAATAGAGTATAAACCAAGATGGAAGAAAAGAAAGTACATGTCAACCTCCGAGGGCGTTGCCATTTTCATGACGGAACAGGCCAATAATTCTAGCACTTTATCTATATTATTCATTACGAAGTTAAAAAAACAGTCCTACCCTTCAATTGGCAAGTTATCCTGTAATATATGTTAATTTTATTTACTTTTACATTTACGATAAAAACTAATTTATAAAACATACTTAAATATGTAACGATTATATAAGACGCAATATTATCTACGTACCTGCACCATTATAAACTTCTTAACGACATTGCGATTCTCTTCTGACTTAACCAATTGCACGCTTATAATTTGTAAATGCGCATTAGAAGCCCATGTCACCAACGTCTAAAAACTAATAAGTAATAACTCGGGAAATTTGTAATCGTACTAAAGGAAGTCTTAACCACGGTAAATAGCATCGTATTACATAAACTCTGATATTAGTATTTCACTTCAATTCTATGAAGTATTAAAAATTATGAGTATATGAAATTAGTCGTATTCAGATTTTTATAGTAAAAACTTGTAAATGTAAAAAAATTATAAATGTATATAGTAGCATATGATTTTCAGAACGCACCCTAAAAAATATACCTAAGGAAGATTATTTCATTGTTATTGCCCACGTTTATTGCCTACAGATTAAAATAAATTTAAATGACATAAAATAAATCAACTTTAAAAATTCGCCACTTGAATAAAAAGAGCATTCAATAAACACGAGTAGGCTATATTTTATAAGTTTATAAAAAAATAAAATTAACTTTTGTAGGGTTTTCTTCGGAAACTTCCATCTTATTGGACACCTCAGTCCTTAACGTCAATCAAATTTCCGAAGACCTTGACTATTGATTACGTTACTTTTTCTTTCTCCAAACAAACTTGTTGAGGTAGCGTTTGGGATGTCTCGAATTCAAATTCCGGTGCCAACCAACCTTATTGAGGTTTTCCCTAGTGTTTCACCATTTCATGGCATCATTATAGGCCTATATAAATCAAAATACAAACAAATGAAATAAATAGACGCTATATGGTTTACGAAGTTAAAGGCGTCTAAAAAAATTGTTTGTTTATTTAGAGACGCCAGGGTCTCTCCATCCTATCACCCGGTATCATTTGAGAAGTTTTTTTTCATAAACGAACCGTCCATTTTATTATTTCATTACTATTTTTTTTCAAGAGAAGACAAAAAAAAACATAGTTACATCCTAAATGTTTATTTTTATTTGTTTTATGTGAACATCTTACACTTGTTAGAACATGAAAAGAAAATCTTTCATGACCAATCAAAAATAAGATTTTAAAAATGAACATATTTAGCTCTGAAAAAGAAATATCTTCATTTAATATTAATATTTTTATCTTTATTTATAGAGTTCTAACATCTAGGGTCATATCGCGTATATTTACTTATTATGTTATGATACTATGAGATGGTGAATCTGGTGAAATGAGCCCACGGTAATGAAATTCCAGCCAGCATTTGCCTTGACGACTGAGGAAAACCAGGCAGAAACATCAGTGGAACCGGGGTTTGAACCCTGGACTTCCCGATTAGGATGTTACCGCTTAAGTCAACTTACTTCCTGTATTAGTCTTGTAAAAATTATCCAAAATTTATTGTTTAATTTTCATTTTACATTCGCATGAGAATACCATAGTTTACAACACATGTGTTAGTGAATTCTGAAAGAATGAAGCTATTGAGATAGTTCTCATCAATCCTAAATAGTAGACACATTAAATGACACATATCATCTGCGGCATCACAGTATATTGCATAAACTCAACTAATCTATTGTAACCCCATATATATTATATATATATATATATATATATATATATATATATATATATATATATATATGTTACTGCTCTAGCGGCCGTAATTTTTGTAACTGAACTCGGCATATAAAAATCAATTTTAAAAAAGGAACGTCGATTTGTTAATCAGCAAAATTGGACCATTAGCCAAATAAGAGTTCACATGAGATTAAAATTTAAAAATAGCTCTAGCGCCCGCAATTTTTGAGTTTATTAAACAAAACTCAGTATATACTATTTAAATTTAACCATTAAAGTTTTCAGCAAAATATCAGCGAAATCTGAAACCCGAACAATAAAAACAAAATAACTCTTGTTTTCACTGCGGTCCGACACTGTCTCGAGAAATTAGTGTTTCCCAATTTAAGAGTTGACAAAAGAAGGATATATTCCGTAAACCAACAAAATCGTGCCATAAATTTGACTTGTGGAATTCACTCACATTACGCTCTTCCTGCGTGACGGACTTTTTAAAATAATTGTATTATTATTATTATTATTATTATTATTATTATTATTATTATATCATACTTCACAGGATCATTTCTGTAGTATGAATTCTCACTCTTGACATTATTATTATTATTATTATTATTATTATTATTATTATTATTATTATTATTATTATTATTATTATTATTATTATTATTATTATATACCAAAAATAATGTTCAAATCTACCATTTTAGTACTGATATTGTAGAAATAATAACAATCATCTATCAGATAAGCGTCTTTGTTGTAAAAATGTCGTAATGAATATTATTTACGTATTTTTAAAATCAGAATTTTAAAAATGCCTCAAATTAAATCCTGTCTATTTTTTACTGAAGTGTTTTGATTATTTTCATAAATAATATGCATGTGTATTGTATATATTAATTGACGAAGACAAATAAACTTGACACAAAATGCAAATAAATTGAATTGTATCAGTTCTTTGTTTTTAACCAACATTTGTATGTGTTATTGGCTGTAGTTCCTTCAAACAGCTGAACATTTCCTGGAAGTCTTAAAATTACATTATCTATGTTTCCTACTGTAAACAATATTAAAATGTTTATTGTCCGCTTAAGTTTACACGAGTACAAGTAGAATCGATGTTATTCTTATGGGTTCTCACGTAACCTAGCGCATTTATTCAGTAAATATTAATAAAATGCAATGAGTGTTACTCTATTTTTAAGTTAAAATGACATTTAATTTTAATACATTTCTGTCATTTCTTAAGATTAATATCTGATTTACTTACCAGGATTTTTATACGTTCAAATATTCTTGTTTTTATAATAGAAAGTAGTCAACATCCCATCCATTGTAATAGGGACGTACCAGTAGATTTATCCTGATTTGTAAAATAATTACTAAGCAATAAATAGCGTAACATTTTATAGGTTAGAGAACTGAGAAGATCATTTCGATACAATTGATCTCGCTCTCTCTCTCTTTCTCTCTCTCTCTCTCTCTCTCGCTCTCTCTCTCTCTCTCTCTCTCTCTCTCTCTCTCTCTCTCTCACACACACACACACACACATACACATTCCTTAGGTCGGTAATCATATTCTACGACAGTAATTTGTTCGTTTCATTAGTTTTCATTTTTTAAATGTATGATATCATGTCATCTGCGCTCCAATCCCCCGCACAAACCAGAACTTTTTCTTGGGAATATTGCATTATTGAACATATCTTGTTTTCTCCTTCACGAATGTGTATTCATTATATTTTATTAATATTTACTGAATAAATGCGTTAAGTTACGAGAGAATATTTATAGAACTTTATATATATATATATATATATTTTTTTTTTTTAATGCCCCCGGTTTGTCTTTCGACATTCCTCGTTTCTCTCCTGGCATGGCGTACTTGTAACCCACTTCTGAGGTTCGGGCGCCTTGAAGGCGGGGTTACGTTGCCCCGATGATATGATGGGTGATGATGATGATAATGGTGCGCCAGGAGAGTCCCTAATCCTAAGCTTAACCTAAGATGAATATGAATGATGATGGTTGCGATGGCCATATGATTTCGGGGATCGTTTGGGCCTTAAAGTTTTCCTGACATTTGTCTTACAGGTGAGGAAAAACCCCGATTAAAACCTCACCCAGAAAAACTGTCCCGACCGGGGATCGAACCCGGGCCCGCTGCGTGACAAGGCAGCACGCTACCCCGAGACCACAGCGGTGGACGAACCTTTATATATATATATATTTTTTTTTTTCTGTAGGTGTGTTTGTCACTCTACTCCTCCTAAACGACTGGATCCATTTTGATGAAATTGTGTGTGTGTGTCTGATTGGCTCCCTCGATGGTTTAGATTCACAATTGGACCATCTAAAACTATTAGGTGTAGGAGTTCACCAGAAGTGAAAATTGAAAAATCGCTCTAGGGTCACAATTTTCAACGTTTCACAAAGAAACTCGGTATATCCTATTAAAATAAACCGAGATAGGTGTTAGCCAAAAATGAGCGAAATCCGACAATTAGAAGTGGAGGTTTACCTGAAATCCGAAATTAAAAACTGCCTAAACGACTGGACCGATTTTAATGAAAATTTTTGTGTATGTTTGAGTAGATCCCTGGTTGGTTTAAATTCACAATTGAGCCCTCTAAACCCATTAGGTGTAGAAGTTCACCTGGAGTGAAAATTTAAAAATTGCTCTAGTGGTCACAATTTTCGATATTCCATAACGAAACTCAGTATATCCTATTAAAATAAACCGACATAGGTATTATCCAAAATGAGAGGAATCCGACAATTAGAAGTGGAGGTTTACCTGAACGCCATATCTCAGCGCATAACATAAAATTTAATCAACCTTTAATATTTTTTTTTATTTATACATAATATTATAAGTCGTGTCTATAATTGTATGTTCCACCAGTTCCACTAGAATTAAAATATAAACTACCCAGTTGAAAGTCACAAGGTTGCCAAATGCAATAATAGTAAATTATGACAATTACTGCGAATGATAGGGTTGTCCAATACATCGATAAATGAAATAACTAAATAAAAACGAATATGTACTTCTAAACTGATCTTCATGGAAATATATACATACAAGCCTTCAAGTACAGCGAGTGGTTAGTCGCTATCTACGCTGTATTAAGTTCTAAAGTAATTAGGTGTAGGAGTTCACATGAAACTAAAACTTAAAAATCACTCTAGCGGTCGTAATTTTTAATGTATCACAACGAAAATCAGTATACCCTATTAAAATAAACCGAGGTAGGTATTATTAAAAAAAATCAGCGAAATTCGACCATTAGAAATAGAGGTTTATCTGAAATCCGAAATTAAAAATTGATTCTAGCAACAGCCGTATTTGGTCGGTCGCAGTGTATGCAATATAATTTAATTCCATCCATAGTAATTCTGCTCGAAGGCAGGTCTTTCACTGCAATCATAGAATTTGCATGCTATGCTTGTAGCTTTACTAGGGAAATGTGTAGGTGTGGTAGCTTCCCGTTGCTTTCCACACCGGTGAAGGATGATGATGATAATGATAAGGGTGTTAATGATGATGATGGCCATATGATTTCGGGGACCGTTTGGGCCTTAAAGTTTTCCTGACATTTGTCTTACAGGTGAGGAAAAAACCTCGATAAAAACCTCACCCAGAAAAACTGCCGCGACCGGGAATCGAACCCGAGCCCGCTGCGTGACAAGGCAGCACGCTACATCGAGACCACAGCGGTTGACATAATTTAATTAACCCTCAATATTTAATTTATTTAGGCGTAGCAGCGCACGTCTTATATAAACAAATCCATGTTGCGGTTCCACCACTTCCACTAGTATTAAAATTAAAAATACCTGATAAAAGTCACAGTAGGGCCCCGGTTCAGCCAAAAAATCACCAAGTCGAGTGATGCATTAGATATAGACTGATATTAACTTGGCTGTTTAGTAAGTTACACAAAAATGAGTACGACAAGCAGCAGGAATAGGCTACATATTGTGATTATATAATTTACTGTAATGTTGCGCCCACCTGGGTTAGCTAGGCTGGTTGTATGAGTCAACATCCTCCTTCACGTGGTCTATAACCCCGTCACCACTAACCTGTTGCATTTGTTTACTAAACACTTTTACGTCAACCCGTGCTTGCAATTTGCGGTGCTATAGGGGTAAGCTGCTTACGTCACAGCAGCTGGTATCGCAGTGGCGCGGCGGCACAATACAAAGGGATTTCTTACTCGTAACTCGCACACAGAAATATGATCTTTTCTTATTAGGAATATTCCACAATACAATGTTTCTCCTTCAACCCAAAGTGATCTGTCGCCAGAGGTTCCTGTATATAGCATCTTTTTTCCCTCAAATCTCTAGCTTCCATGCTTCTCGTCACTCCATCTATTCAAAGTTATCTAGGTCTGCCTCTTCCACTTCTTCCATTAGCTTTCCAATCAATGATCTTCTTTGGTAATATTAAAAATTCAAATTCCACCAAACCTGACCACCTCGCTCACTGTCTATGGTAGAATAAACGAACAAAAACTATTAAAAATATATATTTTCCACTGATTTAAGATTAAAGAGAGTGCAGCATGTGTATGAGGGGATCACATTCGAAAGTACTTCTTGCCAAAACATAAAAACCTCAGTATAGGAAGAAGAAACAACCATAAAAAAAACTCCATGGTGCGACAGGCCTAGAAGGCCTTTGGCGTATCAGCCGGCTGGCTGGTGACTTCACATCCACATGTGCTACTCACAGAGATAGACGATCATCCAGCCAGTGTAGGCATGACATGTGGTCAGCATGTCGGGTCCCCCAGCCGTCATAGCTGGTTTTCTCAACCTGGAATCGCTACTTATTGTTGCTACCCAATGCCTCACGATGCTGGGAGGACCCGGTCCCATACTGGCCGAAATTCCATGAGTTTTTTTTTCCCCTTATGGAGACTCGAACCAGCGCAAGTCCCCTAGCTCTACACCAAGGCATCCTACCTGTTAACAAACAACTCCTATCCTTTTATTTAAATACCAGAAGAACAACACATGTCACGGCTGGTGGAAACCAGCATTGCCAACTTATCTTGTACAGTGTATAGTCAAGGTTCTACTGAAATTTCATACCTATTAGGACTCTAATAAAAAGATAATATGACAACTGTACATAATGCAGACATTCTTTAAGTGTAAATTGCCCAACGGCAGTGGAGTGAGACGATGCTCTTATATTTTGGCGAGAAGTATAAACAGAATAAAAATACTAAGATGAATACATGATAAAAATTGTTTATTTTTACCTGATGAAGTTAAGGCCTTAAGGTGTTCTCTTCCACTTATACAGGGTTGACTTATACACAAATTAACAACTATGAATTACCTACAGTTAAATTATTTACACACAATACAAAACACAGAGCTGATAGGGAAAGCAAAAATACAGTAATTAGTGCTCTGTCTGGGTACCGAACCGCTATGCACGAAAGTAAACATTCAGTCACAGTGTGGCACAAAATAAAGTGTTCACACTTACAGACGTAAACAAATACACTATGTTGATTGTCATTATAGACTTTGTTATGAAACTAACTGCAGTATGAATCTCTGAGTTCGATATACCAGTGAGTTAGTTAATTAGTTAGTATTGATTCTGTTTGTTTGGTAGCGAAGTATGAACATTGAAACAGAAGGATATACAAGGACTCAGATCTGCTGAAAATAGATATCTTCGATGTATACACACTATCAGATCATAAAAAAAGCGAAGACATCTTAGAAGAATTACACACGGAACCTTTAGAAAATAAAATTTCTGACTATAAGTCAACATGGATGCAACATGTTCATCGAATGAAGGAACACAGGATACCCAAGCAAATGTTAAGCTATCAACTTACTGGAAGAACAAGACTAGGATGTCCACTAAAAAGATTTTTGGATGGTGTTTCTATTGAAGCCCAAACAGGTCAACAAATGGCCTAAATTCATGATTGGACTATGATGATTATATAAAAAAATAAACAATTGATGACGGCATAGAAAACAGAGACTGATCATTTTGTGCCAACATATTACTGAGTTTGAAAGCACTTGAGAACGCCACTCATTAGCTCACTAAATAACTTGAATGGGTCATTTCGAAAAGGGATCATTTACAGCTGATCAAATTTTACAGGAGAGGGGGAAAAAAAACTGATTCAACTTGTTCAGAATAAAGCATTGAATCTGAAATTGCTGGTGAATAAAATCAGAAAGTGATAAAGGAATAGTGTAGTTGATCCGTTCTCACGCGGAAACAATGGAAGTAGGTATCTAAACATCCATCCATAGTAATTCTGCCCGAAGGCAGGTCCTTCACTGTAATCATAGCATTTTCATGCTATGCTTGCAGCTTTACTAGGGAATTGTGTAGGTGTGGTAGCTTCCCGTTGCTTTCCACACCGGTGAAGGATGATGATGATGATGATGGTAATGATAAGGATGATCATGATAATGATGGCCATATGATTTCGGGGACCGTTTGGGCCTTAAAGTTTTCCTGACATTTGTCTTACAGGTGAGGAAAAATCCCGATAAAAACCTCACCCAGAAAAACTGCCCCGACCCGGGCCTGCTGCGTGACAAGGCAGCACGCTACATCGAGACCACAGCGGTGGACTATCTAAACATGGAATAATGAAATAAGTGATTTTCAGACAAATTGAAGATTATCCCTTTTCAACATAACTGATTCACTTGTAAAAACGCTTCATGAGGTAAATAGGAGCCGTCGAGATTTCTTAGAAACTAATCTCCATCCATCCATAGTAATTCTGCCCGAGGGCAGGTCTTTCACTGCAATCAAAGCATTTCCATGCTATGCTTTGCAGCTTTACTAGGGAATTATAGGTGTGGTAGATTTCCGTTGCTTTCCACAGCAGGGATGGTAATGATAAGGATGATGATTATGGCCGGATGATTTTCGGGGACCGTTAGTCCCTAAGCTTCCTAACATTTGTCTTACAGGTGAGGAAAAACCCCGAAAAAACCTCACGCCAGGAGCCTGTTCCAACCGGGAATCGAACCCGGGCCCGCTGCGTGATAAAGCAGCACGCTACCTCGAGACCACAGCGGCGGACCAAAATAATCTGACGATTACATAATCAGTCCTTATAACAAATCCCTAATTTCTTCATTCCGGATTATTTGTAATCTCGATCATTTTCGCTTCTTCTCAAATAATCCGTTTCAACCAACAACAAAAAAAGTGTTATATATTTTTCATTAACAACGTAAACTGTGTGAAAGTTAAAATTTGTACTTCAGTTGTCCTCAATTAGGTAAGATATTGTTAAAATACTTTGAAGACCTTTCGGAATAACATTTTCCATCTTCAGTTTGTTAAAAGGTACTTCAAGTTGAAGTTGAAACCTGTTCTTCTGGAAGACCTTCAAATAATTTTAATAATTGACACATCAGGTACTAATTTTACTTTTTAACTTTTACATAGTGACGTCAACGGTATTTCGTAATGAATTAAAAAAAAGTGTTGACCCACACTTCATTGTTGTAACATGAAACACGTATTTTTCCATGTATAATGTTGTGTTCCTGTAATATTGAATTCAGGGAAACTAATGCTCTTCATGCCTATTCGATCCGTAATTAAACAACTGCGAGGAGAGACAACTCCGAAATAAAACGGGGCAGGCTGATCTCTGGAGCTGGGTGAAGGCTATCGGCCTAGGGAGAAAACCCAGAATAATAAACTCGCATGAAAACGGGCTAGCAACCCACTTCAAGGTGTTGAAAAGAGCTGTACGAAGATTGCTTTAAAGCTTCCTGATGTCGAAATAGGCCTAAACCATGTAAATGATGATGAACGAATATACTTTTATGTTCACCTAAATTATGCAATCTTTATTCTTTTTCTTCTCTTTGTTTTAGGTCCTTGACCTGTTCCATCCAGAATTAACAGCCCCTCATCTACTTTTTTTTTTTTTTTTACTTCCAGGTGTTCTCTTCCCATTCTCTGGTAACTTATCTCTTGCTATGTGTACAATTCTATCTGGTGTCATGCGATATATACTTTGATTCCATTAAAATCTTTTTTTCCCAACCCATTCACATATTGCTTGGTTTACGTAGAAACTTCCTCAGAATATTCACATCATTTGTTCCTAAAGTTTTTTTTAGCAGTATCTGCTCTTATATCGGAGGTTTAGGTTAATATTGGGCGTAATTTCACATTTAGATGTTTTAATTTTCGAAAAATTTCGTTTCTGTCACATATGCAATTTTTTTTTTCAAAATTGACCGTTAGGCCTATATCACTTATAAAATATAATATTAAATCTATTCATATATATATATATAGAAATTATAATCGAAATAAAAATCATATTTTATAACAAATATTTATTTATACAATATAAAAATTGTGTTTGGTTTTTGTCTTTCTATCTCTCCGAACGAGGAGAAGGTGTCACATTAATATCATGCGGGGCATAATACATAGTTCACCCTGCAGATGGCACTAGTCCTCATTTTTAAAAAAAATCAATAACAAATAAATATAAAATTTGTTGGTAGATGGCAGTTTTGAAAGTATAAGAATTTCAACCTTCTATCGGTTTGTAACATGTAAGTAATTGTTCACTTTTTCGATAGATGGCAGACGCATGCAGTTTTGAAAGTATAAGAATTGCACCCTTCTTCCGGTGAAGAAGACACCGATCAAACCTTCTTCCGGTTTGTAACGTATAACCAAGTTTTAATTCAAATGTTCAGTTTTTTTATCGCTAGCTCAGTCAGTTAGATTTTAGATTAGTGATCAAAAGACGGAGGGTGAAAGGTTCGAGTCTACCTGCTTCTAAGTTTTTTTTATTTCTTAAAATGTAATTTAACTTTCATAATAATGAATAGTATATCACTGTTTAAAGTTATTGTTTTTATTTTTACTGTATTTCTAGATAAACAATTTGTTTTAGGATATACACAACATTTTTTTTCATTACCTACCTAATAATTCTCAAATTTAAAACGAAAATTCTACAAACTATGCTGGTGCTACATTTAATTATTGCGGGAAATTATATTAATTAATTATAAATTGGTGCCTAAACATAATAATTGCAAGTTATTTTTTGCAGGGGCTCCATTTATATTCTACACTTCTGCCAACTATCGCATAAATCACATCGTTATTGTTTATTTCTATTAGTAAAAACGTCTACAATAATTTATGCAGTTTGAGAGTATTAATTAGTATTATGATTTTTTTTATTAATACTGGGCGGTACATTCTTCCTGCAGGTGCCGCATGTATCGACCTTAAAAAATCAATAACCGATTAAATATGTAGTTTGTCGATAGATGGCAGACGATGCATTTTTGAGGATCTAGGTTTTACAACTTTTCTCGCTATAAGAAAGAACGAGGAGGTAGGAAGTATCTCTTTGCTCTTTAATTAACAACCAATTAAATATATAACTTGTCGATAGATGGCAGACGAATGCAGTTTTGAAAGTATAAGAATTTCAACCTTCATCCGGTTTGTAACATGTAAGTAATTGTTCACTTTGTCGATAGATGGCAGACGCATGCAGTTTTGAACGTTTTGAAAGTATAAGAATTGCATCCTTCTTCCGGTGAAGAAGACAACGAACAAACTTACTTCCGGTTTGTAACATATAACCCAGTTTTAATGCCCCTGTTAAGTTTTTGACTGCTAGCTCAGTCAATTAGATGTTAGATTAGTGATCAAAAGTTGGATGGTGAAAGGTTCGAGTCTACCTGCTTCTATTTTTTTTTATTTCTTAAAATGTAATTTAACTTTTATAATAATAATCAATACTATATCACTGTTTATAGTTATTGTTTTTATTTTATTGTATTTCTATAGGAACAATTTGTTTTAGGATATAGACGACATTTTTTAGTTACCTAGCTAATAATTCTCAAAATTTAAAACGTGAATTCTAAAAACTACACTGGTGCTCCATTTAATTAATACGGGAAACCATATTAATTAATTATAAATTGGTGCATAAGCATAATAATTGCAAATTATTATTTTGCAGGGACTCCATTTATATTCCACGCATCTGCCAACTATCGCATAAATATTAACTAACTACTTACATCGTTATTGATTATTTCTATTAGTAAAGACCTGTTCTACAAAAATCTATGCAGTTTTTAGAATATAAATTAGTATTACATTTTTTGTTATTACTAGGCGATACATAATTCCTCCATGTTCAACCTATGAAAAAAATCAATAACCAATTAAATATATAGTTTCTCGATAGATGGCACTGGCAGACCTATGCATTTTTTGAGGATCTAGGTATTACATAATTTCTCGCTCTGTAGACGTGTAAACCAAATATTTACTGATAAAAATAATCAATAACTATACAAGTAGATAGTTAATTGTTTATACGATAGTTGGCAGAAGTATGGTTATAAATGGAGCCCCAGAAAAAATGTAATGTTCAATTATGTTTAGGCTCCATTTTATCATCATGAATTGGCCTATATATATTTTTTATTTATTTCTATTTATTATTATCAACCTTTAGAGCATCATAGATGCTTTAGGACTTGTTCAGATTACAACCTATATATAAACAACAATAGGCTAATAATGTTGGCCTGTTTCGGTGCTTTAGGACTTGTTCGGATTACAACCTCTATATAAACAACAATAGGCCAATAATGTTGACCTGTTTCGGTCTCAACTAGACATTTTATATTTAATTTAATTAATACGGTTTCCAGCATTAATTAAATGCAGTAACAGCATAATGCATGTTTTAAAGTTCTTTCTTTCATGTGATAGACCTAGTGGTCTGTTACGGTCTCAATCCAACGTTTGAAGGTTCTGCCCAAAGATCTCTTGCCTGGTGGCTGGTAATTTAAGATTTGACATAGTATTCTTGTTCTGCTCATTCTTCTTATGTGAGATTTCCAGTTGTTTCTGTATTTTTGTACATATTCCATGAATGATTATTTTAAAGTTTATTTGAGAAAAGTGTAAACATAATAATTTTAATAATGATATAATATTGTTATGATTTAATTGTATAATATAACAATAGTTGTAAACGTTCAATTATATTTTAAGAGAAAAAATTTGGACGAGGTAGATTGGAACTTCGAACACTACTTCGCTAAACCAAAGCCTTACCATTTGAGTTAAGAGATTAGGATAATTTTTGACGTGTTAAAACACGATTAAAAGTACTAAATCAATCATGTAAGAAAATAGTTTATTTTGAATATGTAAATATAGAAAAAGGATATAGGTAATCTGTGTTGATACGTCCTTTGGCACTAAGCTTTACTTCTTTGGCGACTATTCTTATCATCAGGGACCTAAAAAGTCCATCTACTAATCTATAAGCCTGTAACACTCATTTTTTGCATTAAAAATGTTGGACACACACTGCACTTTTGCAGTTTTCAAATATTCAAACATTTTGACTATTATGGTCATAATATCAACATTTTGCATGAGAAATTTTGGAAACATTCTGTAAACTGCAGGAAAAAAAATTGAAAATGCCACGTGCACACATAGTTGGCCTCGTGCTTGTTCAGCCTAAAAAGTTTTGTGGCGATTTTCATGCTGCCGAAACATGGATTTACTGATTGTGACCTGAACAGATAATGTTCCATAGGATTTTGTATTCCATCCAACATTGGCTGGATAATATGAATCATCTCTTGTGTATGTTCAGGGTTGATGTGAGGCATAAACCAAGCATGTATATGAAAAATGTTGCATTCAATAGGGGTAGGGGCTTTGGAGTCAGTTATTTGACTAAAAGAATGATTGGATTAAAATTAAAGGTAGGCAATGAGTGTAGGAAACAGGAGAGGGATCTGCTTTTTGGATTCTTTTTGTTTAAGGAATGTTTGTTTCACTGCTTCATATGCACAACATATACGATAGAGGGCGACCTGATGCCTGCAATTTGTACATTTCAATTTAGATTTGAAATTCCGTGCCTCAATTTTAACAGGTAATGTTTATGATTATGCACAAAGGCGCTGATAACAAAGTGGGGCATCAAGTTCACCCTATGAAGGTGCGATCGAAATGCTGGTACTGGAAACAATTTTTCAGGCCAGAGCTCAGTCTGTAAGATTTTACAGACACAATCATATAAAGGAGACAATTTAGAGTTGTATTAATAAATTGCAATAGGAAGTAACATTATGAGGTTCTTCTAATAAATATGGTGAATTTGGAGTCATCTTACCTCATAATTTGTTGTGTTCTATTTGAACTAGTTTTGATATATCATGTATACCATCATCAGTTTTTCCAAACTGTTGAAACTTACACTGATGATGGTAAGCATGATATACTGAAATATACTAGTTCAAATAGAACACAAGTTATGAGGTAAGATGATGACTCTGAATTTATCTTATTTATTAGGGTTGTATTTTTTTACTTGTGATTTTGAGCTCAGGAACAAATAAGGTTAAATCTTTATTTGGTAATTTTCTTTTATTGGAAATTTGTTTAATGGATTGTAAAGTGATCCCACAACAGGCCCAGAGGCCCTTGGGGTAGTAGGAGGTTAAGGCTCTCACTTTTTCTAGACAATCGGCACTTTATGTCAGCCGGGTTGTCAGCCCTGCGTGACGGCCGCCTTTACCCCCAGAACAAACGTCTAGTACTCATTTCAGTTAGAGGCTGAGTCGACCCCAGGGCCATAGTGCCGGCAGAGGGTTTGGGTCAGTTTAAAAATCCTGACCCCAACGGGACTTGAACCCTCGACCCTCCGGCTTGTAGCTCAGTGCCTTAACCACTACGCTACGGCGTGCCCCTTAATGGATTGAGGAAAGGCAATTAATAATAAAGATAAAATAAATGCTTTATTATTCACTGACGATGTTGTACTTTTAGCAGAATCTGAAAATGAGCTCCAAATGTTAGCATATAAATTTAAATTAATAGCCAATAGATATAATTGTAAAATATCAATAAATAAGTCAAAATTAATGGCATTTATTGGTAAATATGGAATTAGATCAAAAATTGTACTGGATAACAAAATAATAGAACAAGTATCACATTTCCAATATTTAGGATGTGATATAACTTATAGAGAAAATAAAGTAAATAAATTTCAGGCTATTTGTGGAACCATAAAAAGAACCTTAGGTCGGAAAACAAGGAAAGATACGAAACTTAAATTATATAAAACAATGGCTGTTCCTTTGTTGTTGTATGGAAGTGAAAATTGGATAATGAAATCAAGGGATAAAAGCAGGATACAGACTGTGGAAATGCTGTTTTTACGTAATGTGAAAGGATGCACAAGAGCGGATAGAATAAGGAATGAAACTATACGAGAAGAATTAAATATATATAAAATTGAAGATAAAATCTGCGAAATTAATAAGAAATGGACAGAACACTTAATGAGAATGAACAACGAAAGAATACCAAAAAGAACCTTCCTGTATAATCCCAGAGGAACAAGAGATGTTGGCCGACCACGTAGAAGATGGACTCCACTTTTAACTTTGCCGGAACAGGCTGCATAGCCTAAACCTTGTAGTAGAAGGAGAAGAGAAGAGGAAAGGACGATAGTTACTATTTTACTTCAGAAGAAGAGGTAGTTGAGGGAAGCCTCTTCGATACAACCCTCATTGGGAAATTTTTATTCAGTTAAAAGATACGTTATTATTATTAATTAAATAAAAATAAAACATAGTTTTATTTGATTTTCATATTTATTATATAATTCAGTGACAGCTGTTTCGGTACACTGTACCTTATTTTTTATTATTTTTTTTTTAAAGTTTCAAATTATTTCTTCACAATTTGGAAATTTCCCATCAGGGTTGTATAGTAATGGAAGGCCTTATAGATATTAAAAATGCTTTGAGATCACCTTTTATTTGAGTTTTAAATCTTTGTTCATTGTAAACAAGTCTTTTAAGACCAATCATAGTGTATGGTGGAGGCAGTTGTTCTCAATTTTGGTTCACCTGGAAGTGCTTGTTCAAAGATGCTTCTGTAGAATCTGTATTTGATGGCCCACTAGACAAGGATTGACTTGCAGTCTGTTCAGGCTCGGTTAATACTGAAAAGTAATTATGAACAGAGACTGCTGGTACTGTAGCTGGTGTCTTGCCCAGTTCATCAGATAGTTTGGATGCCTTTTTGTTTGTTTCTTTTTCTTATCTGTTTGTTTTCTTGAGTTTTTGGTTCAGGGAATATTAGTATTTTATTTTTGACCTCATTTTTAGTCTCTGATTTAGAGGAATTTGACTCATGAGGGAGCACCATATTACATGAGATAAAATACACAGTCTGGATCTTCATAGCAAAAATCTTTATTTGGTAAACAGTTTACAAAGAAAATTTGAATTGCAATTTTTTAGTTACATTTTTGTTAAATTACACAATATACATTAATAATTTACAGTAACTAATTTCTCTTCACAGTTATGTAATTGTGTCAGAATTCAGTGGAAATTAATTATATATATATATGACATGATAAGAAAAATAAAAGCTCAGACGGGACTTAACCCGGATCACTGGATTGATACTCCACTGTGCTACTGAGCAAGACTAGTACAAACATTCATTTTTCTTATATATATATATACCCATCCATAATAATTCTGTCCGAAGGCAAGTCTTTCACTGCAATCATAGCATTTTCATGCTATACTTTACTAGGGAATTGTAGGTGTGGTAGCTTCCTGTTGCTTTCCACACCGGTGAGGGATGATGATAATGATGGCTGGATGAATTTTGGGGACTGTTGGGCCCTAAGCATCCTGACATTTGTCTTACAGGTGAGGAAAACCACGAAAAAAACCTCACCCAGGAGCCTGTCCCGACCGGGAATCGAACCTGGGCCCACTGCATGACAAGGCAGCACTACCTTGAGACCACAGCGGTGGACTATATATATATATATTCTCATTATTATGAGATGTATCAGTCTCCACTGCCATCTAGCAGCTCATATCACAAGTAAGCAAATTAAAGAGAATATTTGTACTAGACTTGCTCAGTAGCATAATCGGTAGCACACTGTGGTATCAATCCTGAGGTCCGGGTTCAAGTCCTGTCCGAGCATTTATTTTTCTTATCATGTCATATTAAGCTTGCATTGCTCAATGTCAAAAATTTAATTATAACATCAATAAAGCGTCACTGTTATGAAGAAAAATATTCTCTTTAATTTGCTTACTTGTGATAGGAGCTGCTAGATGGCAATGGAGACCGAGTTCCCACTACATCTCGTAATAATGAGAATATGTAAAGAAAAATTAATGTTTGTACTAGACTTGCTCGGTAGCGTAATCGGTAGCACACTGTGGTATCAATCCCGAGGTCCAGGTTCAAGTCCTGTCCGAACATTTATTTTTCTTAACATGTCATATTAAGCTTGCATTGCTCAATGTCAAAAATTTAATTATAACATCAATAAAGCGTCACTGTTATGAAGAAAAATATTCTCTTTAATTTGCTTACTTGTGATAGGAGCTGCTAGATGGCAATGGAGACCGAGTTCCCACTACATCTCGTAATAATGAGAATATGTAAAGAAAAATGAATGTTTGTACTAGACTTGCTCGGTAGCATAATCGGTAGCACTGGGGTATCAATCCAGAGGTCCGGTTCAAGTCCCGTCCGAGCATTTCTTTTCTTATCATGTCACATTAAGCTTGCATTGCTCAATGTAAAAAAATTATATATATATCTGCACAAGTTTTATTTGTAGGCGCTAGAGATACAATACGTAAAAAAACAGTCATTCCTGAACCAACTATGAACTGGAAAACATCTCATAGTACAAATTGTAAGAACCACGCTGAAGGGCTCTACCTCCATCTTAAGAAATCATCTGTAGGGTCTTTCATATATTATGCAATTTTCAAAAATGCAATAATGAAGTCAAAAATACATCAAAATAATTTTTTTTTGTATTTTCATCTACATACACTCCCATTTAAGTGCTGAAAATTATATCAGGCATATGTCCATCTCCTGTGTCTCAGCAGGCAGTTACTTCTGAGGACTCACTATCCTGCACCAATGCAATGTTTTGTTCCATACAAACCATACAGTTTCGTCTGGGCAATTTTATGGTTGGCCATTCCAAAGTCTATGTGAATAAACTACAAACAGTTCTCCAACTTAAGGAAGAAATTCAACGTGTCATCAACGACATCAACAGAGATGTCTGTGAAAGGGTCATCAGAAACTTCATAGACCGAGTAACAGCCTGCCGAGATAATGGAGGTGGACATGTACCTGATATCATTTTCCACACTTAAATGGGAGTGTATGTAGATGAAAATAAAAAAAAAAAATTTGACTTAATTATTGCATTTTTTAAAATTTCATAATAATGAAAGTCTCCAAATCCTGCTTTGTGATTTTTACTTAATTTAGAATTAACTTTTCACTTATGCTCTAGCTCCATCTTGTTCTGACTATTGTAAAAATTAAAAAAAAAAATGCTTTGTCGCTGTATTATTTAATGTTTTTATTGGTTTCCTTCTATATTGTCAAGTGTACTTTGTCACTTTTGGCAGACCCTACTTGGGTTTGTTAAAAAAAAATAAGTATAACAACATTAATTAAAATAACAAAAGAATGCTTGTTATTAGCAGCAACAATGTAATTAAACTGTTGAATATTTACATGAATTGTGTGAGACATTATTTAATAGCATACTTGAATCTCATCTTTCTATATTAAATCTGAAGTGAATGTGAAAAAAAATTGGGAGAAAGCTACAACACTAATTTAAGGTATTATATTCTCCATTTTTTATTATGAAAATTAAGGTTTAAAGAGATAAACACAATATTTTGTATCGCAGCATAGAATCAATGAAGCAGGAAGCAGAGGTAAAAGTTTTCTCCTATTGCCATATTGTGGGTCAAGTTTCTGTTCTGTTGATAAAGTAATTTTATTAATTTCACAATACCAACTGTATGCATTTTAATTAATCATTACTTTTTGTTACAAGTATTTTATTTTAATATTTCAATTAAATTTGGAATGATTCCAGAATAGAGGTATAATTGCCTCACTATGGTGGTTGTCCGTTAATATAAAAGCAGGGGCTGAGGTGTATAAACCATCGCACACAATTTATTCTTATGCCACTGATGCACTAAACACTTTTCAACCATTTATAATAACATTTGGTACTATTTTAAACATTTTGGAACCGTTTTATAAACATTTCTTACGATTTTCAAATATCTGTAAATTACATAAATATTGTACATCGAGTTCTACCGGTGCAGAAATGATTCATGTAACATCCACTAGGCGACTCTCACATCGCAGTTAACAACATTTGGAAATAATTCAATACCATATTTAGTGTTAGTGTACGTAAAATTAGTTTATAGTTTGTTAAACAATATGCATGTAATTTGTTTTGTTAGGTTAGGAAATGGGAAGTTAGTTTACGTCCATTTTTTAGCATTTGGGAATTTATTCCCAATGTTGGTAATGCCAACTTCATCTAACAAAAGCTACATTAACCATTACAGCAACTGCCGCAACTCGTGCATGCGCACTGCGATTCTGTAGAACTTAGAAGAATTCATATGCGACAGTTTATACATCTTATCCAAAGCGGGTGCCATACGACAAGGCTTGACAATGATTAACATGCAGAATTATTATAGTGGTGGTAGTCGGCATCATTGTATTTAATTATTTATAATGGCTGCGGGGAAAGAAAGTGAGCTGCTGGACAACCATCATAGCGAGGCTACGATATAATATACTACAGATCTCTTCTTTGTGCCTAATCAAAATGCGACCTAACTACTAACCTAAGACAAATATAAGGTTAGGGTGAGTAATTTTTGTTATATTTTTAAGATTAATGCTGGTATTCAAGAACCAAGCTTTCCGTGAAGAGCAACTCTCAGCTCGTCTCTCTGTGGTTCATGAAGAACGTATTCATGCTATTCAACATCATGTGCTAACAAGATATTTATTTTTTTAAAAAATCCATTAACAATTGAAAGATTAGGCCCTCCGTTTATGGAAGACAGAGGTGGAATGGCTTAGAGAGCTTGATTCTTGAATACATCCTAAGGCTGATCAATATTATTATTATTATTATTGTTAACTGGCTTAAGTAAATGGTGGTTTATATGTTAGACCAAAACAGCATAAATGAGTGGCTTAAAAGTAGACACTCTACTTGTGATGTTTTTATTATTAATTTAACACTTCTCACTAAAGGATAAATTATATTTGAAGAGAAAAATTATACGCTAAGACTGAGGTTTGAACCCAGGACCTTTGGCTTTCTAGGCCAATGCTCTACCACTGATCTACCTGAGAAACTCCAATCTAAACACAAATTTTTCTCTTATACACTGTTAATTCCTGATCACCGAATGCTACGAGCGTTTGCTCGATCACACAAATGGTGGCTTCTTGTTTAAGAAGACATTCATTGAGAATTTAAACACTGCTTTATAAAGACAGTAGGGCTTCTTTTCTTGTTTTTATTATTAATTTAACACTTTTCACAGACTTACTAACCTACTGGCTTTATAAAGTTAGTGTTTAAATTCCCAATAAATGTCCTCTTAAACAAGAAGCTGCCATTTGTGTGATTGAGCATATGCTCATAGCGTTCGGCAATCGGGAATTAACAGTGTATAAGAGAAAAATTTGCATTTAGATTGGAATTTCTCAGGTAGCTCAGTGGTAGAGCATTGGTCTAGAAAGCCAAAGGTCCTGGGTTCAAACCCCAGTCTGAGTGTATAGTTTTTCTCTTCAAATATAATTGACTCTTATATTATTTTTGGTCTGGACATCTTACCTCAATATTGAGGTAAGATGTCCAGACCAAAAATAATATAATTAAAATAACCTCAAAATATAACTTCCTAAAATTAAATATAATTTACTCTACTTGTGTCTAGCATAATGCCAGGTTGAGAGATGAGATGAAGCCTCTATTATTGAAGATCTGTGGTGTACAAAAATACTAGGTGACAGGTCTGTTGCACCATCTCAGGGCAGATGAAACAAAATGAGTATGGAGAATGAAGTTTTTGCAGAGAAAAATGGAAGAAATCATGACAAAAATCTGCCCTGGCTCAAATTTGTCCACCATGAATACCACATCTAGGTACCAAGACGTGAATTCTGGATCTGGATGTTGAGGACGAGTGTCTAACCATTTGCACCACACAGCTGCCCAAAGGAGTGATGTCTTTTAGTAAATTACCAATATTTGAGTTATTATTAGGGTTATTATTAGGTCTATTCGTGGACTGCATCTCATTGAGACACAATGCAGACCCTCATTAAATTGATGTTTTCCTTGAAATTTTTAATACCACTGCTCTTTGAAAGAGCGAGTAGCATTAACACTTTCTCTGTTATTAAAAGAGATACAGTAGTTTTGATTCATCAGTCATTTAGAAACACTCTCTTGTAAATATTACATGAATGATCAATTAAGTAAATTAATAGTATGTGTCTAAAGCTATTAATAAGTTTTAAATACTGTAATCAATGGTGAAGAGAAAAATGTTTGCCTGAACTGGGAATCGAACCCCAAACCTTTAGCTTTCTATTCTAATCTCTGACCACTGAGCTAATGCAGGCTACATTCCCATCCAAGCATAAATCCTCCCTTTACCTTATAGTTGAATGGGAATGTAGCCTGAATTAGCTCAGTGGTCAGAGCGTTAGCATGGAAAGCTAAAGGTTAGGGGTTCGATTCCTGGTTCAGGCAAAAAAAATGTTCTCTTTACCATTGATTACAATAGTTTAGTTTTGTATTTACTTTCATAATTCACACACCAGATTTTTTTTTGCATTAAATTAAAAGAAAATTATCATTTATTTCACAGAAGCACAAAAAATACAATATTTTTCTTTATTATAGAACTAAATAGACTTTACTATCAGATACAGTAGGACAGCATGGAATTTTCTTTAATAATAAATAAGGTGAGTCTGTTTTCATCTCACCTTGATTTCTTTTAATACACGTTTCAAAACAAATGTGTGTTTTATCTTCAACTTGCTCAGACTAAAACACAAGTTTGTTTTGAAACATGTACTAAAAGAAATCAACATCTTATTTATTAAGAAGAACCTCATAGTGTTACTTCCTATTGTTATTTTATAAAAAGTTTCTAATTAGTTTTAACGTTGTTGAACTTTTATAGGAAAAAATCACTATGATGTTTAATTTAAGATTAAATTAAAATACTTCATACTTCACCTCATATCCAGTCTTCTAATTATACTGCAGTTTCAAAGCCTAGGCTACTGAGTATTTCTTCTGATCGACATAACATCAGTCAACAAAATATTACTGAAGATGAAGCTGCCAAGTCTTTGAAACTGCAGTGTAATTAGGAGATGGATATGAGGTGAGGTATGAAGTATTTTAATTTAATCTTAAGTTTTAACATCTTAAAGGAAGCAGTACTATCTGCTATAATGGCAGGGGGCCCTTAAAGTGGCATCCATGCGAAGTTTATCAATTATCTTTTGTACTAATAATAGCCAGCATTCTTGGAGTACGATTATGTTTCCCCAAATAGCATAGCTTTTCAAAAGCCTGGCACAATAGAAAAGGAATTGTTGAAATGTCTACGACAAAGGTACAAAAACAAACCTGGTTTTGGAAATGTATGTACAAGGAAGGCAATGCAGAATATGTAACTTAGTTCTTATTTTTCTATAAATAAAGTTTGATATATTCCAGTTTATTCCTTAAAACATTTTTTTTTTCTAAACTACACCCAGTACACTACTTCCCTCCCATAAATCATGCATCCATCTTTCAGATCACAAAATATGATTAAGAAGTGCATGAAATACGCAAATAAATATGGTAAGTTAGTTAATATGTACAGCTAAACTATTCCAATCAATGGTAATTGATCATATGTCTTTGTAATGTAGAAGCAACCCTTTGTAATGTAATTAATAGTTCACTACATTGGGGAGGGGTAAGAGAGAGAGTTAAAGAGGGAAGTTTGTGCTTGGATGGGAAGGAGGTTTAAATTAAGGATTAGTGCGTAAAGCTGAAGAAGTTTTGGGATTTAATTCCTGATACTGGCAGAAATTTTTCTCTTTACCTACAATAGCTTAAGTGGTACATTAATTTACTTACTTCTTGCCTCAATGATTTCAAAATTTAATTATTTTTTTAGTTATGCCACCTCATTATTTTTAATGTCTGTGTGTTGGTTGTTCTTCACCTACTATTTGAGACAGGAGCTGCAATCACGAGCACATAATACTCTAGATCAATGGTTCTCAACCTTATTAAGACGGAGACCCATCTTAAAGTTGAAGTATATAAAATTTCATGCAATTCTTAAGTTATATTAGTACAATGTGATCACTAATGAAAACATAAATACAATATGTTATTAAAAAAACATGGAAAAGACTGCATAACAGTGAGCTTCATCATCTTTGTAGGAAACCAGATATCTCTCTCAAGCCCATGTTTTCCCTTTACAGAGATTTAGGCGCTCTCCCCCTACAGGGAAGAATTTGAACCATACTAATTTAGTTACAACTTCTTTGTATAGATGTCATTTTGAGTGGTCCGTGGTCAGCGTTCCACCTCATACTGACATCTAGGAAACCAAGGTAGTACTAGGACGGGAAAATTCGGTAAATTTTGCTTAGAGGCCTTTTCATTCAGGCTTAAGGATTTTTTATGAGCCTGAAAATCTTCAGACTCGGGACCCACAGCTTAAAGTCCCTCCTGGAGGACTTGCTCCTTGGATTTTTTTGATTTTTCCGTCCTAAAAAATCCATCAACCCCGGCCGGGTTTGAACCCACGACCCTCGGGACCAGAGGCAAGGAGCATAACCACTAGTCCACCGCGGCCGATGGAAACCAGATATAATAAGAATAATTAAGGCCAGTATTCAAGAACCAAGCTCTCTAGGCCATGCTATCTCCGTCTTCCAAAAGCTGATGCTCTCATCTTTCAATTGTTCCCGGAATTTAAAAAGAAATAAATATCTTGTTAGCACATGATGTTGAATAGAGTGAGCCAGTTAGAGTAGGTTCTATAAGACCCATGTAATTAACCACAGAAAGAAGGACTGAGAGTCACTCAAATTTGGTTTTTGAATACTGGCCTAAATCTCGTAGACTGTGATGGGCAGGACTTATGGCACAAATGGGCAATGAAAGAGGGGCATGGAAACTTCTTGTAGGGAAACCAGGGGGAAAACTCCTAGTTGTTAGATCGGGAATGAGTGGGAGAGTAACATTTACCATGATTTGAGGGAAGTAAATTATACAAGAGATGATTGGTAAAAAATTAGCTCAAGACAGGGATGTGTGGAGAGCTTATGTCTGCGCACTGTCATGAACCTATAGGTTTGATAGTGCCAGTGAGTTAGTTAGTTATTAAAAAAACCAAATTACTCTAATCGAACACAAACTAAAATTTACTCAATGAACTAATATAATTGTTGGACATAAGCTGGAGTTGTCGGATTCAAGTGATTCACATGGTGCAAGAAGAGGAAACAACAATCAGTGCTGTATTCATTATTGAATTAAAGTGAATATTATAAGTTGTATTACAAGTGTAAGGAAACAATATTTAAAAGAAAATACCAAAATATAAGTAGATTTTTTTATTATTAGTTTTTAAACATCTTAATGATGACTACTTATTTTAGGAATTCTCACTATGAGGTATATTCATTAAGGTAGAATTATATTTGAAAAGAAAAATATACGCCAGTCTAGGTGTATATTTTTCTTTTCAAATATAATTTATCCATCATTAAGATGTTTAAAAACTAATAATAAATACATTGAAAGAAGCACTATTGATTTTTATAAGTAATGTTTAAATTCCCAATAAAAAGTCTTCTTAATACAGAAGCCGCCATTTGCAAAAAATCGTAGCAACAGCTCTTAGCATTTGGGCTTAGGGAATTAACTATGTATAAGAGAAAAATATGCATTTAGATTGGAGGCCTAGGTAGCTTACTTGGAAAGAGCAATGACATAGAGAGTCAAAGGTCCTGGGTTCAAACCCCAGTCTAGGCATATATTTTTCTTTTCAAATATAAGAAGTAGATTCATTGAAATTCCACCTTGCATTATAAGATTTTTTGGGGCTCATCACTTTCAAGAACTTTGCAATCTACTGAACCTCTCCTTCTCAGGACCTACTATTGGGTCTGGATCCATAGGTTAGAAACATTGCTCTGGATCAATATCCATCCTGTGGAATTTTTTTTTTACTTTTTTTTTTCATTTAGTCTTGTATCTCTGTCATTTAGTTTACAGGCACTTTGCTTTGTATTTATTCCAACTTAAATTCTACCCCCCTTAAAAATAAAACTTTACAAGAATAATGAAACCAACTGGAGCTTTAATAAATTTTATATTCTTTTCATCTATATTATAGGAACATTTTTATCCTGCAAAAGACAAAGTTGCAATGCTCTTAAGATAATTATATCCATGTGAAATAGACATGGAAATATTATTTAAAAATTTCGAAGACATTATTGGCAGAGTACTGTTTTCAGTTTTTGGTGATTAAAGCAGCGTCTCAAAAGCCTCCAATGTCCAACGACAACTCCCCAGCTCTACCTGGCAGTAACAATGTATTTTTTAAACCAGGGGGAAATAGTTACCTTTGATGCCGCCTGTAAACTAAATGACTGAGCCGACTATACCAGTAGATGAATTTTAGACAAAACTGTATCTCTCTGTCATTCCATGTCTCATCTTCTGTCATTTCCATCGATTCAACTCTTTTTCCTCAACATTCTTTTTAACTTGTCTTTTTCAATTATATCTTGGTCATCCTCTTGGTCTCTTTACTTCTAATCAGTGCTTTAGTTTTAAAAAATATTTGAGACACTTACTTTTATAGGAGTTTTTATAAAGAAGCTATATCTGTGTTTGTTGCATAAGAAGTGTTAAGACCAAAATTTTATATTTGTCAAAAATGCTTGGCATCATAACTCATTTAAACAATTTTGGACTTAACACACTGTACACACACTCAACACTTTTGAAATTCATATTAAAGCACCTTTGAGATTATGTATTAAGATGTTAATTATAAAATTGGTACCCGGTAAGTCAGTCATCCTCAACTAAATTATTAAACTTCATCAAGTTATTTCCAATATGGAGACCTTTCAAAAACAATGTTTCACATTGGAATAACTTGATGAAGTTTAATAATTTAGTTGAAGACGATTGACTTACCAGGTACCAATTTTATAATTAACATCTTGTACTGTACACAGTAAATGCAGATATACTATACTATACTATACTATATAGTGTATATAATATGAGAGTTTTTAAAGATATTTTGACAAATAATAATTATGTACAAATGGTTATGGTAATATTGTTATAGTAAATGATAAGGAAATAGACTTAAAAAAATCCATTTGTGTCCCCTCCCCCACAAACTAATTCCAATGGATGTCTTGGCAACCTTCAAGTACAGTACTCATTCCTCTAATGTGATCATACCATCATATTCTACTATCCTTCATTTCATCTTGTATTTTATCCAATTTTAAAATTTCTCTTAATAATAGTATAAAATATAATGGATGAGATTGAACACAGAAGGCTAAAATGGTATGGACACGTAAGAAGAATGCAGGATGGAAGAGTACCAAAGGCCATCTATGCATGGAAAATTGAAAGAAGGAACAGAAAAGGAAGACCAAGAACAACATTCAAAATTCAATGTGGAAATTTGGTGTAACAGATGAAGACACAGAGGACAGAGAACGATGGAGAACTTTAATTAAGGAAAAATTGTGAATGTTTGTTGCAAACTGATAGCCTATAAGTCCGTAGTCATTTATATTTTTTTTTTAGTTCATGTTAATTACTAAGACTGGTTGGAGAAAATCCTCAATGATGAGGAAAATCCTCAAAATAAAAAATAATAGTAACATTAAACATCAACATATACCTTTTAATTATTTTGCAGATCATGAAGAATTTAAATGAAATGCAGTCATGGTGAACCGTATCCTTGTAAATTAGGTTAACATTGAAATTTCTCACATTATGGAGTTGTATATATGGAACATCAATAATTTATGTGAAATAATGAAATTTGAACCAATTTGAAAACATGCAAAAATATTAAAACAAACAAGAAAATGAAAAATCTTTGCCGACGAAAAAAAGATGGGAATCAAAACAAGGAACCTGTACAGAAATTTCATGAAAATGCACCAAGATCACAACCTGGTGTACCTCATTACCCTGTGCAAGAAAATAGGGAACCTGTTCCGGCAGCAAGATATCATTCTGGAGCACCTTATTATCCTATGCAAGAAAACAGGGAACCTGTTCCAGCAGCAAGATTTCATTCTGGTGCACCTCATTTCCCTACGCAAGAAAACAGGGAACCTGTTCCAGCAGCAAGATTTCATTCTGGTGCACCTTATTACCCTATGCAAGAAAACAGGGAACCTGTTCCAGCAGCAGGATTTCATTCTGGTGCACCTTATTACCCTATGCAAGAAAATAGGGAACCTGTTCCAGCAAGATTTCATTCTGGTGCACCTTATTACCCTATGCAAGAAAACATTCCAACAAAGGATGTACAGATTCCACAACAAACAGAAACAAATAAGCTTCCTTGTTTATCATGTCCAATTGAACAACTCATGAGACAAGTTGCAAATGATGAAATCTCTAAAGTTGTTCCTAGATGCTTCATTGAAGTTGAAAAGTTATTAAGACAACAGCTAAACATTATAGTAGAAGAGGCCGTACCTAATGATTCACAGACTACAAAAAAATACGGTAAGAATGAAAAAAATAAAGAAACTGTTCAAACACCATGTTGTAATTGTGCAAAAGAGACTGATAAACAAGAAGAAATTAAAAATGAGGTCTTAAATTTTAATAAAATGAAAAAAAGACATTTGTGGCAATTTTTAGATCCTACTGGCTTAGGCTTACCAATTGGTATTATAAAACTACGAAGTGATGGTAACAATGCAGAAACTTGGGTTCGCATAAAACCTGATAAGTCTAGCAATCAAGACAAGCAGGAAATAAATACTGATAATATTAGCAGTAATGTGGAAGGCAATCCGAATGGAAACACTTTTCCTTCATCATCTTCTTCTGACCTTGAAATTATGAACAAATTAGGTACTAAACTTTGTTACATAAGGGAAAAAGACAACGAAATTCCTAAAATTGCAAATGAATCATTTGAAATTAACAAATTAATTAAAATGACATCATTTACAAAAAGTATCATGACAGAAAATAAACAGAAAGGTTCTTGTAACTTGCCTGAGAATAATAATTTATTGATCCTGCAGCATAACGCAGAAAAATTAGAATCTCCAAGAAATAGAAATGAAGATATTCAACAGGTTGATAAAATTCTAAAAGATTCATTTGTCCAGACTGACACATTAAATTCCTGCAGTTTTATCCATTCACCTTGCAAAACAAACATAATCTCAAATCAGGAACAAAAAAAGACTAATTATGAATGTTGTAATCAAAGTTCTTTAGGCTGTGGTGAGTTACTAACAACTTCAAGATTATTTTCTCAGCTGAAAGCAGATACATACACACCAGCTCACATGTCATGCAAATGTAAAAATAAAATTAATGCAATTGATGAAATAAAACTAAATTATGTTTGCTGCTCTTGCTCTAACAGACAAGAACCTTCCTACAGGCAATCTTTTTGCAGAACAACTCAACATCAAAATAAAGATGAAAAGAATGATTTTTCATTTCTAGAAAATGTTATTAGTGCATCAGAACAAACTGAAATGAAATGCAGATGTAAAGAAGTGCCAACATATTTACAACCAAGGACACAAAATAAAACATGTTTTAATACAAAAACTGCATTAACTTCAACGGCAGAGGATAGATTTGGAAATTGTATGGTACCAGGATATATTAATGATAAGATCAATTTCTTTCATACAATACCAGAACATTGTTCTAAAAATATGGATATCTTGTCTAACAGAAAGATTAATTTATGCAAAACCAGTATTAAAAATATACAAACTGATGAAGAAGAAGACATTTTTAGTTTTAGAAGTATAGGTAAAGCCTTTTGTTACAAGAAATGTGAAGTTTCTACCCTTAATAAATTAAATGACAAAAAAACTTCTCTTAAAGAACATATAAACACAGAATCCACATATAAGGTAGAAGAGAAATGTGAAAAGTTTGATACAAGCAATATAAAGTGTTTATATACATCTCCATTCCCTCTAGAATGTAAACAAAAAGATGAAATTCAGAAGGATCTGTCATATATTTCTAATGCTCAATCATCCAAATTTCCAGATTTTTCATCTCAGATAAAAGATTCTTCATTGTATCCACTTAAAAAAAATGACCCTGCCGGGGATAAAAAAGTAAGTTTCAGTAAACTTAATTCCATTCAAACTGTAAAACAATGTCATTTAAATGACAAGTCTGCAACATCACCTGAGGTAGATCATTACTGTTGTAACACTTGTGAAAGTGTTGATAATTCATGCTCACCTTTTCAAAAAATACAAACATCAAAACCAGATCAGACATCAGATATTAAATATTCTCAAAATCAGATGAATATGACAAATTTTGAATCATCGAAGAGTACATTATTGCCTGATTTACATTATACTGTTAAAATGAATTCAAATGAAAACACATCTGATGCTAATGTTGAATTATGCAAATCAATTAAAGACACAAAAACAATGCACGAATCAAATGATTTTCAATTCCAGAAATCAAAATATTTACCAGCATTAGACGAGAAATCCACCCATAGTACTGAATTCAGAAGAGATTATAAAACTGAAATAGAAGAAACTAGAAATAAAAGCTGCAAAAGAAAATCTATCCCTGAAAACTCTATTATTCTACCAGAACCTGAGTTTTTTTCTCCTCATTTCAATGCTTTGCAAAGGAAATTCCAGAGTTCATCAGACCATTCAAAAACAACTGATGAAAGAAATTGTTTCTCGTCTGAAAATAAAATTCCTTGTTCAGAATCAAAAGGAACTTATAATTGTTCACCACCAACATCCTTACACCATTCTGTTGCTGATTCGTGGGACAATAGCAATAGAAACACAAACAATGAGAATTATTTAACTTTCCGCTGTAACATGTCAAATAATTTTAATCATTTGAAAACACCAGATATGTTTTACAAACAACAAATTATAGATTCATCAAATAATTCCCAGTCTCCTCTGCAGACTTCAGGTCACTTATCTAAATATTGTAATCATGTTTCTCAGAACAGTTATGAACAAAAATCTATAGATAAGAAAGCTCCATTGAGAGATGATGTGTATGATAATTTTCAAAATAAAATGCAAACATGCTATAATAAACCTTCTGATCAAAATTCTTTTCCTAACGATGGTAAGTTGGCAAGTAATGAATTTAAATCTACTCTTATAAAGAAACATAAAGATGCAGCTTCAAGCACTGAAGATAATCCGATAGTTTTAAGTTTGAAGTCTGGTTTACAAAGTAATAATCAAAATAAAATAACTCCTGATGCCAGTAACTGGTTATTGAAATACCAAAATACTGAACGACATTACTTTGAAAAAAATGATTTACAAAATACCACTAATCCAAATTCAATTTTCATACTGCAAAATGTACAAACAAATTTTTGTGTGCCTCATTTTGAGAATGAATCACAATCACAAGAAGTCGGTGAAATATTTACAATAGCACCTTCTCCAGGAAGTGTGTTACTGCCATCAGATATTGCATCAAACTCAGTTCCACAAGACCTGACATCTGTAACTCTGTCACATCATTCTTTGCTAACAGGAGAAACTGAACATCATTCATCACTTCCTGAAGATAAATGTTTAGCAAAAGAAAAATTTACTAAAACTGAATGCTTTACTAAGACTCCTGTATCGACTACAAAGACAAATTTAAATTTTCAAATAGATAATGTTTTACCATCAGAAATCAGAAAATCAAATGTAAACACAATACAAGATTATAAGAAATATAGATTACTAAATGATGACAATGTCAATAAACATATTACAAATGATGCTAGAGAAAAGACAGCACAGAAAACAATAAATGAAAAATCAGATATATGTTTGAATGAAAAAAATATTGATGCAATTAATTCTATTTTAGATAGTAGGCCAGTTACAAGTGATAAACAAGAAAAATCACAAGGATATTACAATTCAAACTCAACACAACAAGTTATGTCATCAAATGAATCACCAATATCTAAATATAATGTAGAATATAGCTTGAGAGAAAATGTAACTATAATAAAATCAATTTCCATGTTAACTAAGAGCTTAAATACTTCTGATGATGTAATTCAAATGAGTGGTCAAATTTTTAATTACAATTTGTCAGAAACGTCATCATTCTTAAATAGTATTCCAACAAATTTCCATATAAAGCCACAAGTTTCATCAAATGATAGAATTAACTATACAATAACTCTTCAAATGACTTCATTTTCACCTGTTTGTCAAGACGAGCTTAAATACAATAAAGATAATAGCTCAGTAGGGACAATTTCTTATATTCATTTTGGCAAAATTTCAACTTCTAGCAGCTTGGAAAATTCACAGTTATTCCAAGCTTTGTCACCGAATTCAAGTTATGAAACAAAAAATTTAAGTTCACAAGTGTCACAAGAAAATTGGAATCAATCTACAACTAATGAGAGAATTAATAAAATGGATATTAATTGCCTAGATAGTCACTCATATTTAATAAGTGTACCTATAAATACAATGCAAAAAAATGTAAGAAATAAGATGAATACCTCTTCATATTTTATGACGGTGCCAATAGATAAGAAAAGTCAAAATATTAATAATTTAGTTGCAACTTGTTCATATTTCATGGAAGTTCCATTAAACAATTTATATCATGTCACAAGTACAACCAAAACTAAATTTTTGGAAGATCAGTTTCATGTTATTGATAAAAATGAATCTGAATCAAAGAGAAATGAGACATGCAATGAGCTTCTTCATGTCCAGTTATTTAATGTATTATCGAGTTTAATTTGTATACCCAAAGGAATTTGTGTTGAAAGAACAAATAGGATTCCGATACAAGAAACTTATTCAGAAATCATACACCATTATGGATCTGTTCAGTTTAGTAGAGACATATTAGAAGTATTCTCACATTCACTATGCAGATTTGATATTTTACCTTTTCAAGAAAAAATATTGCAGAATTTTTCAAATTATGAATATAATAATACAAGACAATATCAGGGAGAGATTGAATCAAACTCATATTTTTCAATTATACCTCGTGATAATAAAAAATCAATTCCGGTGAATATTGATGAAGATGACAAAAATTATCCGTCTACGAGTAAAGAAAAACACAGTGACACAAGCTCTAAATTCAAACATGACTACAATGATAATGTTTTAAAGAGAAATTCTGGAGTTGCAACTTCTGTTGAATCAAAATATCATAGATCTATTGGCTCGTCAGTAAAAGCTTTGAATCTTGGAAATGAGGAGGCATTAATTGATTCTTCGATTACTATTTCATCGTATATTTCAAGTGGAAACTTTGGTTATAAGATATCAAGTGAAGAAATACAAGGGCCATCTAAATTATCAACTATGTACCACACACTTACAAATGTATTTCATTGCAACAAAAAGAAGAAAAAACGTAATGAAAAACTGAAACCAAAAAAGACAACTCCAGCAGTTAAAACTAATAACAGAAAAAGAAAATTAAAATCTAATAGTAAGAATAATTCTAAAATTTTAGTTATTTCAGATGAATCTTTACCGTGTGTTTCAAAATGCATACCAAAAATTGTTAAACAGAAGAAAAATGTTTCAAAACAAAGAAAATTATCTTGAACATTAAAAAAAAATACCCAAGAGAAACAATTTAATGTCAAAAAGTATGAACAAAATTTAATTCAGAAATCTATTAGATTCACACATAATTATTTTGTACTTAATTTACAGATTTATCAATGTTAAACAACAATAAAATTTGAAAATAAAAATTACATGGTAATCAATATATGTGTAAGCATTATTTTCATTGATTTTTATCACAGCCTTAAATATAATGTTCAGAATTTGAAAATGAACAGCACTTCTTATCAGAGCCAGATTTAGGTAATTGAATGTAATGGAGCCCTTTTATATGTATTATGTACCCAATATGTATCTCATGGAAACATGGGTGCTCCCTTGGGCAAGGAGTTTCTTGACCAAGCTAAATGTCAGTGACATGTGGTCAGCATATCACCTCAATCAGATATCTAGTAGACAACTAAGATATTGGATGGGGAAGGTTGGTTCAATTTTGTTCAGAGACACTAATTTAAGCTTGAAGTTCTTTTACGAGCACAAAAATCTTCAGACTTGGGAGCCACAGCTTAAAGTCTCTCCTAGAGGACTTGTCGCTTAAATTTTTCTATCCTAAAAATCCATCGAACCCAGCTGGATTTGAACCTGCGATTCTCAGGACTGGATGCAGGGAACACAATGACTTCACCAATGAGGCCGACCCTTTTTCTACCATGTAGTAATTTATGTACCTAAGATGTAATCTAAAACCAAGACAAAATGTATATTTATCAAAGTAATTGTTGAACTGAAATACAATTAAGTATATTAATAGGGAAATACTGGTAATTATTAAGCTCTAACTTAAAGTGATATTCATAACAAAATAATATTGCAGACACACAAAAACAAAAGTTCCTTTAGTGACACAATTTACAAATAGTCATAACTAGGAAGCGGATTTTTAGGTTCTAAAAGTTAAAATTGTAACATAGTATAGTGATAACATTAATGTAGTATTTATATTGAATCAACTCATTTTTTTATAATATAACTCACAAAATAACATTTCTCAATACTTTGTGTGGGATCTAGCAATATTACATTTATATTACACATCTTACTTTTAAATTAATGATAATTAATGTTCTATTTACTTTTAATTTAAAAGTAAGATGTGTAATATAAATGTAACATTGCTAGATCGCACACAAAACATTTTTGAGAACCTTTTTTAAGTTAAATTATAAAAAAAAATTCAGTTGATTGGATATGAAGACTTATTAAATTAATGTTATCACTATACTATGTATGTGAAGAAAGTACGTGACTGGACACTTCAACAGAATAGGCCTTTAGGAAGACTACAACTACAATGGGAGGACGTCACCATACCCCGGATCTGTAGTGAATGAACACTCAACAAGCTGCCAGCTTTCATGCGTAGAGGAAGAAGAAGAAGACTATACTATGTTGCAATCTTAACTTTTAGAACCTAAAAATCTGTTCCCTATTCATAACATAGTCTCTATAAACATGAAATAATAATGTATAATACAGGTTTACAGAGTTTAGGAGGCACTTGGGGTAGTAGGAGATTAAGGTTCTCAACTTTTTAGACAATCAGCACAAGATGTCAGCTTGGTTGTCAGCCCTGCATTAGGGCCACCTTTACTCCCAGAACATACATTTCATACTTATTTCCATATAGAGGCAGAGTTGATCCCAGGGTCATGGTGCTGCCAGAAGGTTCATGCCCATTTAAAAATCCTGACTTCACTGGAATTTGAACATTTGACCTTCTGGGTTGTAATAAATTAATTGCCCTAACCAACAATGGTATAATATACTCCATAATAAAGCATATAATAGTCTGATCTAACTTGACCCTAGAACAGGAACTTGAGTCTAGGTGAAGAATAGCTTGCCTTGAACAACATTAATTGTTTTACACTACAATCTACAGCTGCATGTAACCAGTATGCAGGCACCACATATACAGAAATGAACACATGCTACAGTCTGTTTTCTCCAAGGAAGGAAAGATCCTGCCACTATTTTCAAACCTCCTTAAACATCATTGGCTTTCCCTCTCTTAGTGTTGAAACGAGTTGGCAGGACCTTTCCTTCCTTCCTTAGAAAAAACAAACTATAGTGATATTTAGGGAGCAGGCTAGAGGAAGAGGCCCCATTACTTACATCATAAAAACTCTCTGATTATTGTAGATTTTATTTTTATTTGCTTTTTAACCTTATATTTAAAAATGTACACTCAGTTTTTTTCTTTAACTTTTTTTTGGGGACCCACAAGAGAGTGGGACCTTAAGCTCTATACTTCTTCCAAGCTAAATTCCAATTATAATGTAAACAAACCAGATGTATGACTGCATTTTCATTGGTCGAATAATGATTTTACCTTTGAGCATGTAAGAAAATGTAGTTCACTTTCTAACACTTGTAATAAAGGAAATAAAAATAATAAAATATATAATATCTAGCGCATGTCTATATAAGTTATATGGGAGAATCTTAAAATATATAATTATAATTTTAAAAAGGTAAGTAAGCTCTTATGCATGTGCAATGCAGAATGTTGGGATTTCAATTGTTACAAAATGACAACATTTCTGTAGAAACATTGGAAAGCAAAGAATTTGAAAAGCGGAGAGAAACAAATTATTATGAATATTTTCAAACAGTTTAGTGAAAAACATCCCTTATTAGCTATTGAGAACTTGGTGAATATATAACAGAATTTACAGATGAGTCAACATGCAACATAAATTCTGCTCACAATGAAATTGTATACCGGCAAATAAAGGTTATCTATTGACATCATGGAAAAAGCATAAACATCTAATCAAGTAGATCCATATATAATTTTTTGTCATTAATAAGAAATGGAGGAAGTTCCTAATTATTGGTACCATCATAAGTCATATTCCCTGTAAAATGTGATGTTACCTAAGAACAATGTTTCTACCATACACAATTCAGTCATATGGCAGTTAGAAGTAGTATATGGTTTCTCCAATATATGGAGTAATATCTTATGCAAGTTTGTTTACAGTACAACTGGAACTTAGCTGGGAATTAGCATAGCTTATTTAGCTTATATATAAATCTGGCATTGCTTATTATAAAAGTCAAGGAACAATTAATATTCTTTCTTTTCTGAATAAAATAATCAGTGATGATAATTTTTTATTTTCATATTTTCCATATTCTTATTCTTTAATTAAAATATAAATTAAATGATTGCTCTAAAAAGAGATCTAACTCACAAACTACAAATTGTTGGGAAAACGAAAAAAACATATAATGTTTTTATCATTAATTTAACATCTCTCACCGAAGGATAGATTATATTTGAAGAGAAAAACCTTCGCCCAGACCAAGACTCGAACCCGGGACCTGCTTGTCGGGCCAAATGCTTTAGAACACTATTCACTTGAAAGCCAACTTTTAAAAATAAAAATAGAGAGGGGTTTGTGTCTGGATCAGAACTCACCCTGGTGGCTCGGTTGGTGGAGCATTTGGACCGGCAAGCAGAAGGTCCCAGGTTCGAGTCTCGGTCTGGGCGAAGGTTTTTCTCTTCAAAAATAAAACATATAATGTTCATTTTGAGGCTATTACCTTTATTATATCATATACATTTTAATCTCTCATCCTATTGGAATCATATACAGCCAATTTGAATGCAAAAGTGATCTATCTCTATACAGTGGAAAAATGATCTAACAGATATTTAACTAAAAATGCTATAATAAGAAATAGAAAATACATATAGAACACTGATTCAGTTAGAAAAATTTCTAACTTAATCAGTGTTCAGTATTTATTTTCCATTTAATGTTATTTCATTACATTCTTTTTGACTTTCTTATTTTCATTCAATTTCTCTAAGATTCTGATTAGAATTCACGTAACTGTGGTGGAATGAATTTGCACATGTGCAATAATTGCTTTTCTGCACTGCTACTCATGAGTTGACTAACTGCTTCCACCATTTTGTTACATATAGATCACTATTCACTTGAAAGTCAACTTTTAAAAATAAATAAAACAGGTGTGAAAGAGAGCACGGATAATTTTACATGCACCATGCTGTGATATTCTCCAGATAGATCACTAATCTACTGAAAACTCAACTTTTGAATTTTTGTGGGTTAGATCTCTTTTCAGGGCAACTATTCAATTTTTAAATTTGTTAATGTTGACATAGATTATTAATGAGTTTACTATAACAACACTAGATAAAGGACCTGTAGTCAACAGAGTGAAACAAACTTTCACAGATTGTTCAAGGATACTGACTGACTTTTATTTTAGAAAGAAAAATTAACACTCAAAATGGGACTCGAGCCCCGATATGAACATCAATAATTCTTTCCACTTATACAATTCTCTTTCATCCAAATGCCGATAGCAATCGCTACCAAAAAATGCCATCTGAGATTTCTATCCAAAGTACTTTTATTGAGAATTAGACATTACTTTTTAAGCAGTAAAGTTTCATATTTTGATATTATATTTTAAATTAACTCATGTCCTAGTTAGAGTGTTAATTTTTCTTTCTAAAATAAAACTAACAATTTAAACAATTTAAAATATAACATCAAAATATTAACTGCATTTTTATTAGTTATTTAATAATTCTTGCTGAAGGACAAATTATATCTGAAGACAAAAATATACCATACTTGAGAACCCAGGACCTTTGGCTCAGGTTCGAGCCCTGGTCTGAGCGTAAATTTTTTCTCTTCAAATATGATTTATCCATCATTGAGATGTATAAAATGAATAATAAAAACATCATAACAAAAATATACGTTCAGACTGGGATTTGAACCCAGGACCTTGGGCTTTCTATGCTAATGCTCTACCACTGAGCTACCTGAGAAACTCCAACCTAAATGCAAATTTTTCTCTTTTACACTGTTAATTCCCGATCATCAAATGCTACAGCATTTGCTCAATCATGCAAATAGCGGCTTCTTAGTTAAGAAGACATATATTGGGAATTTAAACACTTAATAAAGCCAGTAGGGCTTCTTTTCATGTTTTTATTATTAATTTAACACTTCTCACTGAAGGAAAGATTTGCATTTAGATTGGAGTTTCTCAGGTAGCTCAGTAGTAGAGCATTGACCTACAAAGCCAAAGGTCCTGGGTTCAAACCCCAGTCTGAGCGTATAATTTTTCTCTTCAAATATAATTTATTCTACAGAAATTGGTTTGCTGACCTTGCTTGCTTTTAGCAATAAATTATATTCTGGAATAGAGAGAACTTCTACTGTGATTAACCAAGGCATATATGAATTCCATGAAGACATCACCGACATGTTTGCAGCCTTAAAGGACCGAAGGATCAATCTGATATACAAGAAATAGATTAGTGTAATAATAATTAAGGTGAGCTTGTGTACAAATACTTTTCTTAAAAGCTCTTCACCTAACTTCAAAGCCACGAACTATCACTGTTAGCTATCAGTGACTATGAATTCCTCATATCAAAACACCTCTGAACAATCTCTGAGATTTGTTGGTAAAGTATGTTTTCACTCTGGTTATCACAAATTATTTACAATGTGCATAATTACAATTTCATACTTTGTACATCTGGAACTTTGCCTTGTTTCAATCCTAGAGTATATAAGAGTGCTTTGGGAGATGGGTCACGACCTCTAAATCTTCTGAATACTTCACCAGGATGACAACCACCACCAAGAGCGAGGAAAGTTGATCGGAACCTAAACATGAACAATAACTTTCATTAGACAATAACATCTTCTAACTATAGCTTAGAGAGTACCATGTTTCCCTTATAACTAGAGTCTGGATGTTAGGCACTTAAAAAGTTCAAAATAGGCAGGTAAAAAGGTACTAAAAATCATTAATATAGGCACTAAAAAATCAAAATAGGCTCTTACAAAAAGTGGACTATAACATAAAATTTTACAGCCTTACGTAAAGAATATAAACATATGCTATCAATAGCATACGAAAATATCAGAAATGATTTTGGAACTTGATTTGCTTTTTACAAAGAGCGTAATTATGTTTTGCAGTGTGTACGTGCTGCGAAACATGGCACTTCTTCATGCAATTCACTGAAATTTTACACACTTTGCAAAACAATGTCACTTGAGAATATTTCCACACCAAATTCTTTCACAAAATTGGTCAGTTTGTCTTTTACTGTTTAACTGTTATCCATTATTTAGGCATCGTGAAACAACTGTTCTAAAGGTAAAAAAAAAAAGCCACATACACTTGTTGCAAAACTTTGTCTTTGAAGCAAGTGTCTGTGAACGAGGACTACAGACTGAATTCAGTGTTATCAACATCAAAAATTATATTGCCAGTCAATTAAAGGTTTCTATGCAATGATATGTGTAATGAAGTTTGTCCATTTCAGTTAATTTCATTGAAATACTAAGTTAATTTTGAGAGAAAATGGCAAATAGGTATTGTAAGCTGAAATAGGCATTTATAGGCAAAATTAACTTCATGGAAAACAACTGTAGGGTCATCGGTATGAACTTATATGAAGTCACTTCTACAATATCTGTAATAAATAACTGTAGGCATTTTCCTTAACATCCGGTCTCTACTTTAACTAACTAACTAACTCACTGGCACTATCAAACCCATAGGTTCATGACCATGCTGACATAAGCTCTCCATACATCCCTATCCTGAGCTAATGTTTTCCAATCATCCCATGTATAATCTACTTCCCTCAAATCATAGTTAATGTTATTCTCCCACCTCATTCTAGGTCTACCAACTGGGCGTTTTCCCTCTGGTTTTCCTACAAGAAGCTTCCATGCATGTCTTTCATTCCCCATTCATGCCACATGTCCTACCCATTGCAGTCTACAAGATTTAACTGTTCTTATTATATCTGGCTTCTTATAAAGACTATGTAGTTCACTATTATGTAGTCTTCTCCATTCACCTGTCTGTTCATCTCTCCTTGGTCCAAACATTTTTGTAAGAACTTTATTCAATACTTGTAATCTCCTTTTCTCCCTTAAAGTAAGAGTCCATGTTTCACATCCATATAATATAACTGGTAGAATAATAGTTTTATATATATTTTCAGTTTAACGTTTTTTGAAAGGAGTTGGGACATCAAGAGTCTCTGTAATGCATAACAGCATGCATTTATAGAATTGAGCCTATGTTTAATTTCTTTGTGCATCTCATTCCTATTTGTGATTATTGTTCCTAGGTATTTGAATTCAGCCACTTCCTCAAAATTTGCCTCATTTGTCATTAGCTGTCCATTTCCATTATATATTGTATTTCTATGTGTGACCATATATTTAGTTTTATTGATATTTATATCCAGTCCCAATTTCTTAGTGTTACTCAATAGTGTGTGCGTGTTGGTTTTTAGCATCTCCTCGCTATCACCCAATAATACTACATCATCAGCATAAACTAACAGCTTATTAATACCTTCTTCTTCTTCTTCTTCCTTACAAGTATTAGGCCAAGGCCTGTTACGATCCTATAGAAAATTTTCCCTCCAGCGTTTCATAGGACGGCCCAGTGATCTTCGTCCTCTTGGTATATAATTATAAACAGCTTTGGGGATCCGATTTGAACTCATTCTTTCAAGATGGTGTTTCCAATTTAGTTAATACCATTGCCTCATAATGTTGAAAAAATTTATATTAATTTGTTGTGAGTGCTGAGTTTGCAGTGTATTATTTGCTTTTGGACAGAAAACTATGCAGGTGAACTGCCAAACATTTGTGACCAGTGGATAATCTCAATATTGCAATGGATTTGTTTCTCATTTTATTTTTGTTGATCACACATTCTGTAATTGAAGGGCTTAGGGCAGTAACATGATAAGCCACATTCTGTAAGAAATGTCATTATTACATTATTATATACAACTTTCCTCATTAGAGGATTGCCACAAGGACAAAGTGATACAGACAATCAATTTTCGAAATTGATAAAATACATTTTGTAAAGATGGTTTCTTAAAATTGAAATTGATCCTCTAATGGCAGCGATGGCAATTTTAGAGAGATACACTCTGCCAAATCTAAGAAATTTAAAAATTTAGCTAAGAATCCTGGTATAGTACCTCTTGCCCCGATCATCAATTCTGTGACATTTATACTATGGTATTTATCTTTGTAATAGTCAATTGTTGGCTCATATATGGCTTCCTTTTCAGAGTCAACTTCCTCAGGTTGGCCACTATGAGTCAACAAAAAACCAAGTTTATGGGATCTAATATTATATCAATTTTAGAAAAGATGGTGCTAAATGTATATAAGATCTATTTGTCGATGATGGGCAATTAATGTATTTGAATGAACATAAATATAAAATCATTTGTGTAGCGCGCCAGGGATGATTATAAACACATAATATATTAACAATATTGCCCCAATTAGTATTTATAACTTTTTGAAATTAATAAAAATCCCTTATATCTTAGGCTTATCATGTTATTGTCCTAAGCCCTTGCAATTCGATCCACTTTCCCTTTTATTGGTTGTTGGCGTATGTATGTTGTAAAAAAAAATGTGTTGTGTTGTGTGGGCTGGGTCTCTTGTAGCCAGATTTGAAAGTTAATAGTCTCACGGTCTTCTTGTGATCAGAGTTATAAACTGGTTCACTTCCCAAATCAGCCCACAGGAATTTTTCCTTAAAGCAAATAATTCTTGTGGTCACCTATGGTCTGGAATTTAGGTTAAGTTTAGGTTTAAGGACTCATTTATCACACATCATATCATTGACGTTTGAATGAAATGGCATGAAAAAAACACGCCGTACATTCTGAGATTAAAGATTTACATGCAATTGTTTCTAAACACAATTTTGATTTGAAAACAATAACATTTTATATTTACCAAACAAAATTGTGAGCAGGCAATCTTTTACTGAAACTACATTAGAATATAACATGTGTACCAAAACTTCTATACTAATTATATTATTTTTGGTCTGGACATCTTACCTCAATATTAATGTTAATACATTAATACATTAATATTGAGGTAAGATGTCCAGACCAAAAATAATATAATTAAAATAACCTCAAAATATAACTTCCTAAAATTAAATATTAACTTCTATACTAGTATAGTCATGCATAAAAATTTAAATTAGCTTGTGCCTTATTTTGTTAATAATGGCTGATCCCATTCCTGAGAGGCATGGTGGTTGTTTTTATTAATGTCAGCTAAAAATTTCAACAAGAAATATCAACAAAGTTCCTATTCAATGTTTTTATTATTCATTTCATACATCTCAATGATGGATAAATCATATTTGAAGAGAAAAATTATACGCTCAGACTGGTACTTGAACCCAGGACCTTTGGCTTTCTAGACCAACGCTCTACCAACCGAGCTATCTGGACGAGTTCCAATCTAAACACAAAATGTTTTCTTATTTTACAACGTATATATATATAAAATATATGTTGTGAAATAAGAGAAAAATTTGCGTTTAGATTGGAACTTGTCCAGATAGCTCGGTTGGTAGAGTGTTGGTCTAGAAAATCAAAGGTCCTGGGTTCGAGTCCCAGTCTGAGCCTATAATTTTTCTCCTCAAATGTGAAAAGTTCCCATTGTTTATATCATTAAATTTTTCTCAACAGCTTAAGAGAAAAACAAGATATATTGCAGGGAACTACATATTATCTAAATAAGAGTGGTAGGTTTACTATTTATTATTTTACTGAAAGTTTTCTTTGTCTATCCTCACATATAGCGAAGCAACACATACAAGACTGTACACTAAACAAATTTAATCACATGAAATTAATGTAATAACATTAAATTAAAATAAATAAATAAAAAACATTTTTGGAAAAAATAATATTATTTTACAATTTCAAAATAACTGACCTCTTTCCTACAGTACAGAGTTCATCTCTGTTGTCCAGACCTGCTTCAACAAATGCACTGAACATGTCAGCTGCCATAACTTGAGACCACAGATGACTATAGTAAGCTGCACTCCACTCTTCACACATAATTGCTGTAAATGAACATGGATGAGAATCTCTGGGATCCAGAGGGAAAGCCAAATGTTCAGCCCACAGCTTCTTCACAATGTCAAGCCAGAAGTCTTTACTGTAAAATCACATCATATATCAATACTGATACATAAAACGTTTCTTATATACATGTTTTATGTTTCACAAGAGAAATGTATTAAATATTTTTTTTTTGCAAATGCCCGAGGTTGTCTTTCGACATTCCTGGGTTCTCTCCTGGCATGGCGTACCTGTAACCCACTTCTGAGGTTGGATGCCTATAAGGCGGGGTTACATTGCCCCAATGATATGACGGGTGATGATGATGATGGTGGTGCGCCAGGAGAGTCCCTAATCCTAAGCTTAATCTAAGATGAATATGAATGATGATGATTGCGATGGCCATATGATTTCGGGGACTGTTTGGGCCTTAAAGTTTTCCTGAATTTGTCTTACAGGTGAGGAAAAACCCCGATAAAAACCTCACCCAGAAAAACTGTTCCGACTGGGGATCGAACTTGGGCCTGCTGCGTGACAATGCAGCATGCTACCTCGAGACCACAGCGGTGGACAATTTATTAAATATAATATAAATAAATATCCTCAACTAGTTTTCTAGACCAAGTGCTCTACTGACTGAGCTACCAGAGCAAGTACATTCAACTTGGTCAAGTCGAGGGGTGAAATGAGATGGAGCCCCCTATATAGAGGTCTGTAAATGACAAGGGTGCCGGCTGACTATGCCTGATGCACCATCACGGGGTAGATAAATGTAAATGAAACAAAATGGATGAGATGAGTATGGAGAAATTACAGAATGATTTGTGGCAGGGGAAAACGGGAGAAAACCCCGAGAGAAACCTGCCCAAGCTCCATATCGTCCATCACGAAACTCACATGGGGTGACAGAGACTCGATCTCGGGACCCCAGCGATGAGAGGCGAGCATCTAACTGCTTGCGCCACGGAGCTGCTATTTTTATTTTTTACACGTTTACATAATTATATATCTAGAATATTTTATTTAACATGTGACATTTGACTAATTCCTTAATAATAATAATAATAATAATAATAATAATATAAATAATTTAACTTAGTATATCAATACAAATAATATTTTTACTTAGAATAGAAACTTAGTAAGAAAATAATTTAATAAGAGATAATACTCTCTATAATTGATAATAAATAGTAAATTCAGAATAAATCAAATTTATAATAGTTATTTGATCTGAGCTCTATCATGCTAAAAAATACAAGTCTTTTAACATATTCATATTCAGCGCCATAAAACAGTGAGTTCTCCATAACCTGTCATATATCAAGATTTTCTGTTTGTTTAGGCTAAGTCTTTTATTTGTATATTAAAGGGCTTTATAATTTTTGCTAAGAGATATAGATGTTTAAATAAAGTTGTAGTAATTCAAGAATTGCTTTATGTAACTTTATGTCATCTCAATACGAGCAGAGTCAACGCATTCCTGTAAACATAACGGTACAAGTCGGAGACTTGCCATTGTCTACTAGCTAAATATAGCATGCCTGCTTTCCAAAGTCAACTTGCCTTCCGCTCAACCCAAGTTAACAAAATTCATAGAGTAATATATTTCACCTCTTTAATTATTAAATTGGACCTTTTTACGCTACCTGTTTAAACTGTCCTTTTAGGTTATAACAAATGATTAATTAATAATAATAATAATAATAATAATAATAATAATAATAGTAATAATAATAATAATATTAATAATATTTAATATTAGGAAGTGATATTTTGAGGTTATTTTAATTATATTATTTTTTAGTCTGATCATCTTACCTCAATATTAATGTTGATTTCTTCTTGAACATGTTTCAAAACAATTCTGTTTTATCTTCAGCTTGTCCAGACTAATTATTAGTAATAAAAGTAATAATAATAATAATAATAGTAGTAGTAATAATAGTAACAACAACGATAACAACAATAATAATATTAATAATAATAATAATGTTTTTGCATTTGATAGACTGTCAAGAAATAAACTATGGGAAATAATGTATGACAAAGGGTTTCCAGGACACATTGTCAAAGTTGTGCAAAGCTTATATTTTAAATCAGAAATAATGATTGATAAAGGAGTTACAATGAGCGATAATACATTAGAAATTAATCAAGGGGTCAGACAAGAATGCCCGCTATCTCCTGCACTCTTTAGTATATATATATATAGACGAGATCATTGTACAATGGCAATCAAATTTAACCACAGAGTTTAAAGTTGGCAGTACGATTCTAAATACCACATTGTTTGCAGACGATCAAACAATCCTTAGCTCTTCAGAAGACAATTTACAAATAACAGCGTATAAATTAAATGAAATGGCAAATAAATTCAATATGACAATCTCTGAAAGTAAATCGAAAGTAATGAATGGTATTCAACGGAAAAGACCATATGAGGTGTAAAATCAGTATTAATAACAGTACAGTACAACAGGCGAACAATTTCAATGGTTTGGGATGCAATGTATGATACTATCAGAAGGAAGATATTAATATTAAATTAAATAGAATTTACAGAATGTATGACACTATAAAACGGACTCAGAAAAATAAAAATTTGAGGAGCACACAATTAAAATTTTTATAAAATTATGGCAGTGCCTGTCTTAACATATGCAAGTGAAAATTCGACTATTAACCGTTCAGACAGAAGAAAAATAGAAACTGCAGAAATGAAGTTCTTACGTTCAGTAGCAGGTGTGACAATTTTGGATACAAAAAGAAATGAAGATATTAGGAAATAATTCAATATTTTTAATTTAACAAATAGAATTGACAATATGAGAAACAACTGGTATGAACATGTTAAAACAATGCCTACAGATAGAATTCCTCAGCTGTTACTAAAGTACAAACCAATAGGACATAGAAATGTTGGACGCCCATTTACTAGATGGGAGGATTCATTAAATCCCACTTGATGTGAAAACAGGTCAAAAGGCCTAATTTCATGAAGCAGAAGAAGAAGAAGATGTTTTATTTATTCTGGCAGAGTTAAGGCTATAAGGCCTTCTCTCCCACTCAACTAGCACAAATATACAAATAACTAACTAACCCACTGGCTCTATCAGACCTGTAGGTTCATGGCTGCACGTACATAAGCTTTCCAATACATCCCTAACCTGAGCTAATGTTTTCCAATCATCCCCTGCATAATCTACTTCCCTCAAATCATGGATAATGTTATTTTCCCACCTCATTCTTGGTCTACCAACTGGGAGTTTTCCATCTGCTTTTCCTATAAGAAGCTTCCATGCACCTCTTTCATTCCCCATTCGTGCCACATGTCCTGCTCATCGCAGCCTATGAGACTTAACTGTTCTTATTATATCTGGCTTCCTATAAAGACCATGTATTCACTGTTATGTAGTCTTCTCCATTCACCTGTCTATTCATCTCTCTTTGATCCAAAAATTTTCCTAAGAACTTGATTCTCAAATACTCGTAATCTCCTTTCCTCCCTTAAAGTAAGAGTTCATGTTTTGCATCCATATAACTGGTAGAATAATAGACAAGCCCCTAATAAATAAAAATAATGTTAATATTTTTTGTTAATTTAAAAAAAGTGAACCAATTTTGACAATACCCAAAATTAAAGAACCAAGTAAAGATCCTACGTGACTATAATGTCCATATGCAGAACTATGGAGTGTGCCCAGGCACTATCTCATGATTATGTTTTCTTAATAAAAATATTGAAATTAAATCTTAAGGGAAGATGGTTGTGAAGAGAGATACTTACTTACTTACTCACTGGCACTATTGAACCCGTAGGTTCATGGCCGCACGGACATAAGCTCTCCATAAATCCCTATCCTGAGCTAATGCTTTCCAATCATTCCCTGTATAATCTACTTCCCTCAAATCATAGTTAATGTTGTTCTCCCACCTCATTCTTGGTCTACCAACTGGGCGTTTTCCCTCTGGCTTTCCTACAAGAAGCTTCCATGCACGTCTTTCATTCCCCATACGTGCAACATGTCCTGCCCATCACAGTCTACGAGACTTAACTGTTCTTATTATATCTGGCTTCCTATACATACCATGTAGTTCATTGTTATGTAGTCTTCTCCATTCACCTGTCTGTTCATCTCTCGTGAAGAGAGATAAAAAAAATAAATAGTAATCAAAGTAATTATTACATATCTCATTAGAATTACCTGATATTAGTAAAACTTTTTAATGTTAAGAGATGGCCTACATTTAGATTTAAAAATGCACATGTATTTCTAAATATCCCAAACCATTCAGTCTCAACAAATTTCTAAATATTTTGTGAAAAAGTCACCCTATTGTTACACTTTTCTCAGAAACTATTGGGGCAGGGTCATTAAATTTTCAGGACACTTTACTCTCTATATGACGAAAACCCTATAGCAGATATACTAAACTAGTTATTCAAAAACCATACTTTTACAATCAGTATTATGGAAAAGAAACCTAAAAACCATTATCAGTATAAGTGTCTTTCTTATACTGATAACTACATAAAATCTTCAGGTTTTAATCATGTTTCACATAAACATGCAATTTTTAACAGTCTATTACACAGATTAATAAATATTCCACTTAATGTAGAGGATTTTGAGAATGAATATAATCATATTGTACACATAGCTAACATAAATGGTTTTGATGAAGACATAATAAAGAAGAAAATAAAGAAATTTAAACAACAATTACATGAATACACCAGTCTGCAACATAATTCCAAGAAAGATGAAACATTCAAGAAATTTACTTACCATCCAGAAGTTCATAATAAATTTCAAAAGATTTTCAAAAAATGTAATATAACATTGGCTTAGATTAACAAATTCAGCCTGGGTAATCTTCTGTTAACTAATAAAAAAGTTAACACCACAGACAATAAAAAATCTTAAATTTATCAAATTAATTGCAAAGTGTATATATATATATATATATATAGGAAAAACAAAAAGGAACTTAGATACTCACAAAAAAGAACACTTTACAAACATAAAAAAATGGTGAAATTGAAATATCAGCTATAGCAGCACATAGTTTATTAGAGAATCATAGAATTGAAAAAGAAGCAAACTTTTAAAACATCTATCTAAATCTTTGGAATTACCATTTGGGAAAGGTATACATTCAAAAAAACCATACTAGAGCCATGAACTTTGAGGTTCCAGATAACCAAGTTTGATTACAAAATTCTTCAAAAGTACACCACATGGCAGATTAGAAAATTACTTCTTCAATAGTACACCAGATGGCAGTTTAAAAAATTACCGGCAAAAGAAAAAAATTGACAGTTGTGAAAACAGCTGAAGACGGAAAAGATGTTTTTTTTGATACTGCAGTTCTGTGTTAAAAAAACATAGATGTATGAGGTAAGAAGAATTCATGATTCATTTGATTCTTATTAAGAAAACCTCATAACGTAAAAATTCCCAAATTTATTATATTAATCTCAGTCTACCTACTGGGTGCTTCTCCTCTGGATTTCCTAAAAGAAGTTTCAAAGCTCCTCTTTCATTCCCTATTTGTACTGCATGTCATGATACTTAACTATTATTATATCTGGATTCGATAAAGATCATGTACCAGTAGTTTCCTCCATTCACCAGTCTGTTTGTCTCACTCTCGCAATGTTATAGATGAAGAATCCAATGAAAATTCGGTAGTCATAATGTTGGCTGAAGATAAGAGGGACTTCTCTTGAAAATTAAAGTTCCCGTGTTTAAAAACATAAAGTATGAGGGAAGATAAGAAGTGATTCATTCATTCATTGACTCATATCAGAAAATTGTTCTCTTCAAGTAATGATTTAATACTTTTATACTTACATGGAATAAATTTCCAAATCAAATGAAGCAAGGTACAACTCCCTGCAGAGATCAAAGCCAGACATATGCTTCCTTGTTTCACAAAGTTTCTCCAATGTTTTCCTTGGTAAATATTCTCCAGTCTCAAAGTGCCCACTTATCATTTCTATAGTATTAAGGTCATATAGCCTGAAATAATAAAAAACAAACAATTAATTGAGATTTTTGACCAACAAAATCACAAATTTGTTTTAATTAGTTAGTAATAGATAAAATGATCCCATTACAGGCCATAGGATATCCTCGGGGAGTAGGAGGTTAAGGCTTCCACTCATTCTAGACAATTGGCACTTGATTCAGCTGGGTTATCAGCTTTGCATGACAGCTGCTTTTACCCCCAGAATAAGAATCTGGTACTCATTTGTGATTGAGGCTGAGTCAACCACAGGGCCATTGTTCCACTAGTTTAAAAATCCTGACCCTACCAGGACTCAACCAGTTTGTAACATATTGCATTAACCAACTATGCTTTGGCATTCCCCCTCAATTAGTATTTTATCTTATTTCATACCATATATCATTTCAGTATTTTATGATTTTACAAAAGGCCGGAAGATGAAACAAACTTTCACCATCATATGAATAAACCATGGCAAACACAGTTACTGATTTTAAAAATAAACAAGCAAGGATAATAAATAGAAATTATAAGTAATTAATAAGTTCATAGATTATAAAAGTAATAAAGAAGTGTCACAAATAAGGAAATTAAAAACATAATGGAAGCAGAAGAAAGCATAATTGAAAGGATTGAGGAGAAGGAATTAAAATGGTTAAGGCATATTTTAAGAATGGAAGATGAGTGATGGCCAAAACAACTATATCAATGGCAACCAACCAGAAAGAAGAAAAAAGGGAGACCAAAGTTAACATGGAAGGAAAGCATGAGGATAGTAATGCAAGCATGAGGGTTAAGCATTGAAGATGCCAAAGATCGTAAGGCTGGGAGCTGAAGGGGCAATATGTGGTCTCAGGAATGTGCACCTTGCTGGTGGGTGCAAACTAATAAAAACCGAGAAATGCCATTTATTCCTGCCCAGCCCAATGCACCACATCCTCATCATGGCTCCTGGTTAATACTAAGAAGTGCAGGGGTGAAAAAGCAAGTTCCCGATGCTTAAAAATTGGGACATACCAGCTATGGGAGAAAACCTCAACAGAAAATCATCGACCTCCCAGGATTGCTGGAGGTTAGGCGTGGGATTGACATCCCTACCCCGTAAAACCAAATATGTTTAGAAACCCAACATGCCTTTGAACCTGACCATGTCAATTTTATTAAGTTAAAGAAATTAGAATGGGCTGGCCATGTACGAAAGCTCTCACAGACTGAGCACCAAAAAAGGTGCTTACAGCAAGTTTTATGGGGAATAGACGAGTTGGAAGACCAAAAAACGATGGGAGGATGGTATTAAGGAAGATGCTGCAAACCTACTTAAGTGTCGCAACTGGAGGCTTGCTGCACAAAATAGAAATGATTGGAGGCAGAAGTTAAGGGAAATTGAGCTCGAAATTGAGCCAATCAACCATTGGATGGATGGAGGGATGGAAGATTGTAGGCTTTGGAAGTCTGGCATGGGAAGAAGACAGCAGCTGTAAAAAACACCCAAAGATAGATATAGATAGATAAAATAAACAATTTCATATTGAAAAAAAGGTACTTTTAATAGTTTTCATATAATTTGGATTTAATTTTGTAAATTGGCAATGCTGATTAAAATCACTTGAATTTGTTTTCATTGTTAAAAATAATAATGTAATTGACTGACTACGCATTCATAATTGTAAGTTTATGTAATGATTAATTTTTGTTGGAGCAAATGATGGTACATAAATAGGTCATCATCATCATCCTCTTATCGTGTCCTCCTTTTGGAAGGTCGATTCCAAATATGCCTCCAACCATCTCTATCTTCCCATGCTTTGCTTCTTTTTAGTTCTCTCTCTTGTAGACTCTTCTTCACTTGGTAAATCCACCTTTCTTGTGATCTACCTAGTGGTCGTTTTCCTTGTATCTTGAGCTTTAACAGTCTCTGTGGTAGTCTTTCCTATTCCATTCTTTCTAAATGTCCAAACCATTTTAGTCTACTTTTTTTCTATGTCTGTTGTTAATTTTTCTACATTTAATGTCTCCCGGATTTTATCATTTCTTATTCTATCTCTCCTTGTTTTATGTACCATTCCATGTAAGAATTTCATTTCTGTAGCTTGGATTCTGCTCAAGTCCTTCTCTGTATATGTCCAAGTCTCAGCTGCATGTGTCATCGTTCTGGTTTTTACATATTTTCATGACTACCGTTTTCTCAATATTTATTTTTAAAACATATTTTTCTGAAACTGTTTTCTAATGTTCAAGTCTATGTTCTCTGGTATTTTTTTTTAATTTGCCCATACCATTACATCGTCTGCAAAGATGAAGGTTTTCATGTCTGGTAAAAATCTAGATGAATAACGAGCATAAAAAAAAACTCGCGTGCGCACACGCACATACACGCATGCACACACGCATAGTTCTCCTTATTCTTGTGGATGCAAATTTTCTCCCAAATTGTGAGTTCCTTATATATATCTAACTGTTTCAGTAATTTGGCCTTAGTTACTATTGTGTTTTTCTGACCATGCATGTGCAGCTATTGCAGACTTTTCTTTTTTTTCCCATTTTTAACTTTTCCAAGGAGTTTCTTTCAATCTTGTATTCAAGTTCCTTTTTTGTTTTTCCCATGTATATTTTTTCACAATCTTTACAATCAATTTGATAAATCCCTGATTTGTTGCCTTCATCTTTTTTTAATTTTTGGTTTTATTTAATCTATTCAGGCTGTAATAATTTTTCGGTGCTAATTTAATGTTAAATTTTCTGAAAATTGACAACCGCAAATTCAACAGTTAGGAAGCATTGACAATATCACACTGATGTGATGAAACTATAGTCTGCAAGAAAATAAAAAAAATATGAGGTGAGTCTAAATCCCTAACTCATAATAATTAAAAGAAACATCATAGTGTTACTTCCTTCAAATATTAACCCATTCGCTTCAGGTTTAAATGCTCAATACATTTCCCCAGAAACAGGATTTAAGTCACCGTTAATTATATTGTCTATTTTCAGGCATTCAAAACAAGCAAAAGATAAGGGTATTTGAGATCACAATAAGGGTGAAGGCCAAAACACATCCCTCTACTATTCATAAATGTTAACAAAATATTACCCTACCAAGGGATGTACAAAATATATAACAGCAGAATTAAGTGTGTGTACCTCATCTTCTGAGTTGAAGGCCATTTGACTGCCGGCGAGTCTACCTCGTCTTTTGAGGCGAATGGGTTAAACACACACAGTGCTTGAGGTATAATGATAAAGGAGCTGGATGACATCAACTCATCAAACTTATACACTGTACTAATAATTTGTTTGAAATGCTTATTTATATTGTTTAGTGTACAGTTTTGTTTTTTTATACGTTTCAAATAAAATTTTAAACTTTAGGGGATATACAAAGAGAACGTTCTGTAAATAAAAAATTAATATATCACTTTTATTTATGTTTTTATTATTAATTTAACGCTTCTCAATGAAGGATAAACTATATTTGAAGAGAAAATTTTTTTGCCTAGACCGAGACTCGAACCCGGGACCTTTGGCTTTTTGGGCCAAATGCTCTACCAACTGAGCTACCGAGGCGAGTTGCAATCTAGACGCAAATTTTTCTTTTATATACGTTGTAATTTCCTCGCGCCAAATGCTTTGAAACCTTTGCTTCTATCTTTGCAAATGGCGGTTTCTTAGTTAAGAAAGCATTTATTGGGTATTTATCAGTAGCTCAGTTGGTAGAGCATTTGGCCAAGAAAGCCAAAGGTCCCGGGTTCGAGTCTCGGTCTAGGCAAAAAATTTTCTTTTCAAATATAATTTATCCTTCAGTGAGAAGTGTTAAATTAATAATAGAAACATCAATAGAAGCCCTACTGGCTTTATAAAGTAGTGTTAAATTCCCAATAAATGTCTTCTTAACTAAGAAGCCACCATTTGCAAAGATAGAAGCAAAGGTTTCAAAGCATTTGGCATGAGGGAATAACAATGTATATAAGAGAAAAATTTGCGTCTAGATTGCAACTCGCCTAGGTAGTTCAGTTGGTAGAGCATATGGTCCAGAAATATAAAACGTCCTGGGTTTGAGTCTCAGTCTAGGCAAACATTTTTCTCTTCAAATATAATTTATCCTTCAGTGAGAAGTGTTAAATTAATAATAAAAACATCAATAGAAGCCCTACTGGCTTTATAAAGTAATGTTAAATTCCCAATAAATGTCTTCTTAACTAAGAAGCCGCCATTTGCAAAAATAGAAGCAAAGGTTTCAAAGCATTTGGCATGAGGGAATTACAATGTATATAAGAGAAAAATTTGCGTCTAGATTGCAACTCGCCTAGGTAGCTCAGTTGGTAGAGCATATGGCCCAGAAATATAAAACGTCCTGGGTTCGAGTCTCGGTCTAGGCAAACATTTTTCTCTTCAAATATAATTTATCCTTCAGTGAGAAGTGTTAAATTAATAATCAGGGGTCCTCATCTAGAGGATATGTGGATGGCGACCACAAGGTGCCCAAGCTGAGTAAAACATTTCTTCCACTTACTTGTGTTTTGCACTCTTTTAACTTTACTATCTAACCTCCCTTGGTTAACTCTTGTTTTTTCGACCCCGACGCTATTAGGGCATCCGAGGGCTAGGGAGTCTTTCCTTTATTTTTTTTTCTTCTCCAGAAAAGCCTGACCAGAGGCTATAAGATGGCAGCCCCATCACTGGTCTTGCCTTCCTTTGGCCAGCAACCAATCGAAGGGACTATTATTATGCTTTCAAATCTTATATGAGAATTTTCCGGAAGGATCAAACTATTTACGCTGGAGGGAAAATTTTCTATAGGATCGTAACAGGCCTTGGCCTAATACTTGGAAGAAGAAGAAGAAGAACATCAATAGAAGCCCTACTGGCTTTATAAAGTAGTGTTAAATTCCCAATAAATGTCTTCTTAACTAAGAAGCCGCCATTTGCAAAAATAGAAGCAAAGGTTTCAAAGCATTTGGCATGAGGGAATTACAATGTATATAAGAGAAAAATTTGCATCTAGATTGCAACTCGCCTAGGTAGCTCAGTTGGTAGAGCATATGGCCCAGAAATATAAAACGTCCTGGGTTCGAGTCTCGGTCTAGGCAAACATTTTTCTCTTCAAATATAATTTATCCTTCAGTGAGAAGTGTTAAATTAATAATAAAAACATCAATAGAAGCCCTACTGGCTTTATAAAGTAGTGTTAATTCCCAATAAATGTCTTCTTAACTAAGAAGCCGCCATTTGCAAAAATAGAAGCAAAGGTTTCAAAGCATTTGGCATGAGGGAATTACAATGTATATAAGAGAAAAATTTGCGTCTAGATTGCAACTCGCCTAGGTAGCTCAGTTGGTAGAGCATATGGCCCAGAATATATAAACGTCCTGGGTTCGAGTCTCGGTCTAGGCAAACATTTTCTCTTCAAATATAATTTATCCTTCAGTGAGAAGTGTTAAATTAATAATCAGGGGTCCTCATCTAGAGGATATGTGGATGGCGACCACAAGGTGCCCAAGCTGAGTAAAACATTTCTTCCACTTACTTGTGTTTTTGCACTCTTTTAACTTTACTATCTAACCTCCCTTGTTAACTCTTGTTTTTCGACCCCGACGCTATTAGGGCATCCGAGGGCTAGGGAGTCTTTCCTTTATTTTTTTTTCTTCTCCAGAAAAGCCTGACCAGAGGCTATAAGATGGCAGCCCCATCACTGGTCTTGCCTTCCTTTGGCCAGCAACCAATCGAAGGGACTATTATTATGCTTTCAAATCTTATATGAGAATTTTCCGGAAGGATCAAACTATTTACGCTGGAGGGAAAATTTTCTATAGGATCGTAACAGGCCTTGGCCTAATACTTGGAAGAAGAAGAAGAAGAACATCAATAGAAGCCCTACTGGCTTTATAAAGTAGTGTTAAATTCCCAATAAATGTCTCTTAACTAAGAAGCCGCCATTTGCAAAAATAGAAGCAAAGGTTTCAAAGCATTTGGCATGAGGGAATTACAATGTTATAAGAGAAAAATTTGCATCTAGATTGCAACTCGCCTAGGTAGCTCAGTTGGTAGAGCATATGGCCCAGAAATATAAAACGTCCGGGGTTCGAGTCTCGGTCTAGGCAAACATTTTCTCTTCAAATATAATTTATCCTTCAGTGAGAAGTGTTAAATTAATAATAAAAAACATCAATAAAGCCCTACTGGCTTATAAAGTAGTGTTAAATTCCCAATAAATGTCTTCTTAACTAAGAACCGCATTTGCAAAAATAGAAGCAAAGGTTTCAAAGATTGGCATGAGGGAATTACAATGTATATAAGAGAAAAATTTGCGTCTAGATTGCAACTCGCCTAGGTAGCTCAGTTGGTAGAGCATAGGGCCCAGAAATATAAAACGTCCTGGGGTTCGAGTCTCGGTCTAGGCAAACATTTTTCTCTTCAAATATAATTTATCCTTCAGTGAGAAGTGTTAAATTAATAATCAGGGGTCCTCATCTAGAGGATATGTGGATGGCGACCACAAGGTGCCCAAGCTGAGTAAAACATTTCTTCCACTTACTTGTGTTTTTGCACTCTTTTAACTTTACTATCTTAACCTCCCTTGGTTAACTCTTGTTTTCGACCCCGACGCTATTAGGGCATCCGAGGGCTAGGGAGTCTTTCCTTTATTTTTTTTTCTTCTCCAGAAAAGCCTGACCAGAGGCTATAAGATGGCAGCCCCATCACTGGTCTTGCCTTCCTTTGGCCAGCAACCAATCGAAGGGACATTATTATGCTTTCAAATCTTATATGAGAATTTTCCGGAAGGATCAAACTATTTACGCTGGAGGGAAAATTTTCTATAGGATCGTAACAGGCCTTGGCCTAATACTTGGAAGAAGAAGAAGAAGAACATCAATAGAAGCCCTACTGGCTTTATAAGTAGTGTTAAATTCCCAATAAAATGTCTTCTTAATAAGAAGCCGCCATTTGCAAAATAGAAGCAAGGTTTCAAAGCATTTGGCATGAGGGAATTACAATGTATATAAGAGAAAAATTTGCATCTAGATTGCAAATCGCCTAGGTAGCTCAGTTGGTAGAGCATATGGCCACGAAAATATAAAACGTCCTGGTTCGAGTCTCGGTCTAGGCAAACACTTTTTCTCTTCAAATATAATTTATCCTTCAGTGAGAAGTGTTAAATTAATAATAAAAACATCAATAGAAGCCCTACTGGCTTTATAAGTAGTGTAAATTCCCAATAAATGTCTTCTTAACTAAGAAGCCGCCATTTGCAAAAATAGAAGCAAAGGTTTCAAAGCATTTGGCATGAGGGAATTACAATGTATATAAGAGAAAAATTTGCGTCTAGATTGCAACTCGCCTAGGTAGCTCAGTTGGTAGAGCATATGGCCCAGAAATATAAAACGTCCTGGGTTCGAGTCTCGGTCTAGGCAAACATTTTTCTCTTCAAATATAATTTATCCTTCAGTGAGAAGTGTTAAATTAATAATAAAAACATCAATAGAAGCCCTACTGGCTTTATAAAGTAGTGTTAAATTCCCAATAAATGTCTTCTTAACTAAGAAGCCGCCATTTGCAAAAATAGAAGCAAAGGTTTCAAAGCATTTGGCATGAGGGAATTACAATGTATATAAGAGAAAAATTTGCATCTAGATTGCAACTCGCCTAGGTAGCTCAGTTGGTAGAGCATATGGCCCAGAAATATAAAACGTCCTGGGTTCGAGTCTCGGTCTAGGCAAACATTTTTCTCTTCAAATATAATTTATGCTTCAGTGAGAAGTGTTAAATTAATAATAAAAACATCAGTAGAAGCCCTACTGGTTTTATAAAGTAGTGTTAAATTCCCAATAAATGTCTTCTTAACTAAGAAGCCACCATTTGCAAAAATAGAAGCAAAGGTTTCAAAGCATTTGGCACGAGGGAATTACAATGTATATAAGAGAAAAATGTGCGTCTAGATTGCAACTCGCCTAGGTAGCTCAGTTGGTAGAGCATATGGCCCAGAAATATAAAACGTCCTGGGTTCGAGTCTCGGTCTAGGCAAACATTTTTCTCTTCAAATATAATTTATCCTTCAGTGAGAAGTGTTAAATTAATAATAAAAACATCAATAGAAGCCCTACTGGCTTTATAAAGTAGTGTTAAGTTCCCAATAAATGTCTTCTTAACTAAGAAGCCGTCATTTGCAAAAATAGAAGCAAAGGTTTCAAAGCATTTGGCATGAGGGAATTACAATGTATATAAGAGAAAAATTTGCGTCTAGATTGCAACTCGCCTAGGTAGCTCAGTTGGTAGAGCATATGGCCCAGAAAGCCAAAGGTCCTGGGTTCGAGTCTCGGTCTAGGTGAACATTTTTCTCTTCAAATATATGACTTTTATTTTATTAATTTATAATTCTCTGCAATGCACATTTTGTTTTTCTCTTAAGATGTTGAAAAATGTAGACATGGTACAAACAATAGAAAAATTCTGGAAATTTGCAATTTAAATTCTAGCTCATGTGAAAATCATTTTTCTTATCATGTTGAAAGACAAAAATTATCAAAATTAGTAAATATTTTGAGCAATCAGTTATTTTGAAGCCCTATATCAATGTACAAAAATACATTTAAAATTTAAATCCACTTTAAGTGTACTTACCAATATACCATGAAATTGCTGCATGCTTCTACTGCATCCCATTCAATATTAGACAACCCTGACACTTCCATGTATGAAGTTCTTGTTAATAGATGCTGCAATGCATGTCCAAACTGAAAAATCAACGTTTGAAGATTAATAAGGACATTTGGTACACCAAGAATGAGGTGGGAGAATAACATTAACTATGATTTGAGGGAAGTAGATTATACAGGGTATGATTGGAAAACATTAGCTCAGGATAGGGATGTATGGAGAGCTTATGTCCGCATGGCCATGAACCTAGGGATTCGATAGTGCTAGTGAGTTAGAGTTAGTTACGTAACCATTTAATAACAATTGCAGAATTTTCAATTTCTAAGGACCCTATTTTTATAATATTGGGAAGAAGAATAGTTACTTTATAGTCAAATTTGGAGCATTAGGTACACAACTGTACAGTGTATATGCATACATACACTAATAAATAATTGATAGGAAGTAATACTATGAGGTCATTTATTAAGAGACTGAATTTAAAATACACACCTCAACCCATATTTTGTTTTTTCAACTGGACATATTTCAGGAACTATTGCCATCATTCTGAAACTGTATCCCTCTGCTGTGTGGACTGTTGAATGTTTTGTCAGTTCTTTTCCTCCAGTTCTGAGCAGATGAATATCACAATTAAATCCTTTTCCCTGGGAATTTCAAAGTTAATTACTTTGACTCTTTTTTTCTGAACGTAGACTTTTTCCACACTGTTAGTTATGTTGGTTTTTTCAGTTGTTTTAGTAATTTTGACTTCTCTTCAATTTGGTATACCAATCAAACTAATTAACCTTGTAAAGGTCACCATGATGAATATCAAATGTAAAGCAAAACTACAAAATGGACAAACAGCACCCTTTATTACAAATAAAGGATTAAGACAAGGTGACACATTAGCATGTATATTATTTAACATAGCCAGGAGAAGGTAATACGGGATGCAGACATTGATACTAGATGTACGTACAAATAGTAGCATACACTGATGATAGAGACAAAATTGGAAGAACACCCAATGCAGTCAAAGAAACTTCTTGAAATTGGAAAGTGCAGTGTAAAATATAGGTCTAAAAGTGAATGAAAGCAAAACAAAATACATGGAAATAACAAGCAGCCCAAGCAACGATTTTCTTTTACAGTTGGAAAATATAGGTTTGAAAAAATGAAGGAATTTAAATATCTAGGCACTATGATAATGAATGAAAATATTGATAAAAAAAATAAATCAATCTTCAAAATAAGAAATATGAAGACAGCAAAATATGCTGATGCAATAAAACACCTCCCTAGAAGAACAGCAGTAGTTTTCTTCAGATTAGAAATGGGCCATTACTGTCTGGATGACCATCTTCATAGAATGGGAATTGTTCCTAAAACTATGGGATGCTCCTTCTGTGGAGAAAATGTTCTGCTAAGCAAGGAACACTTGCTATACTGCAGGCGAACAGACCCTGAGAAAAAGGACAGGAGACATCGCAGGACTTTTTAGGAAGCAAGAGGAGGGTAATGATGTAAACCAAACTCCAGCCATTTGAAAACAACAACAGAAATCAATCTTAAGTTTATGATTTGTCTTTTATGAGTTCGTTCAGTGATCCTGTCCATATTCTGCATTGTTTGTAATGGTATCGCTCACACTTTTGGTCGCATATCTTGCATTCACACGAATCACTCGGTTGGTGGAATTTTGTATTTTTGCACATTTTGTGATGATATCCATGTGTTGCTAAGCCTATGATTCTGCGCCTTTGTGGTTGGTTACTTCCAGTCCACTCTCTGTTTACCATGGCATCTGAGGCATAGAAATCTTCGTCGATCTCTTTTTCTCTCTGTTTCTTTTTTTCGATGACTTTCTTATATGGCTCCGTTGCTGGCAGTAGTTTAGAAAAACTTATAACTTAATGCTCTTTCGAGTGCCTCTTACCAACTTATTATTAAATCAATCATAGACTGATGTTACCAGCAAGGGATATTTTGGACTTAAAAAACAACTTAGTTCCCGATAAGAATAAAATGAATCGTGAATTCTTCTTACCTCATACTTCTATGTTTTTTAAACACAGCACCACAGTATCGGCGACCATCGTCAGCTGTTATCACAACTGTCAATTTTTTTCTTTTTTTGCCAGTAATTATCCAAACTGTCATCTGGTGTTCATTTTCTAAACTACTGGCAAAAAAAGAAAAAAAATTGACAATCGTGAAAACAGCTGACGATGGTGATGATGGTCGCCAATACTGCGGTGCTGTGTTTAAAAAAACATAGAAGTATGAGGTAAGAAGAATTCACGATTCATTTGATTCTTATAAAAAAACCTCATAATGTTAAAAATTCCCAAATTTATTATATTAAATTAGATCCCGATATTTAAGTTATCAAACAAAAATAAAAATTTATAAAAACATTTTAAGACATGTTGCCATCTATGGCTGTGAAAGTTGGGTCCTAACAAAAACTGAAGAAAATAAAATTGGAATATTTGAAAGAAAAATATTAAGGAAAATATCCGACCCAATATGCGTGAATGGAAATTGGCACATTAAATATAATGATGAATTATATTAACTATATGATGTTATTGATACCATTAGGCTAATTAAGATGGCAAGAGTTAGATGGCTGGGATATCTCTACAGGGAAGAGGAAATAATAAAAATAAGTAATCAGACATATGTTGTAAAAATTCAAAGTTAAAAATGGGAAACACATTATGAGGTTCTTAATTAATTTATATATTGTAAAGTCACATTGACAACTATAAATGGAAACCGAAGAGTTGGAGATCTAATATTAGATGGTTGGATAGCACTGGACAGGACCTGAGGACACTGAGTGTACAAGGATGGAGAAGGAATGTGGAGAATAGAGACAAATGGAGGTGCATTGTAGGGTCAGTCAAGGCCTGCAAAGGGCTGTATGATGATCTTCATTAAGTTTTGGGATGTCCAATTCTCTAATTGTATTAGTGGTTGTTGGACTGTGGTAATTAATTGTTGGCTTCAATTTTTCAGTTTGGAGACTTTTATAACAACATCATCAGCAAAAAGTAGGATTTTTGTTTGTAGGGTTTCTATGTGCCTAGGTAGGCCTCAATGTGAGCTTTAGGAAGTCATAAATGAACAGAAAATATAGGCATCTTTACCAAAAATGCAAGAATTATTCTTATGTAAAAAAAATCTAATTAACCCCCCTGCCCCTTCTATAAAAAAAAAGTTAAGTTATTACTATCATAAAGGTATATAATTCCTACCAATAATGGTAGAGAGGCCAACAAAGTATAAAATAAGAGATAAATTCCCGCTTGTAGCCGCTCAGGCTATAAATATTGGAGAGTATGGTATTGAGTACAAAACCTTGTGGTAAACCTTGATTCGTTTGTTGGTATTTAGAGAGATGATTGTTATAATTTGTGGCAATGAATCATTCGATGAGAAAATTGCTGATCCAGTTTAACATATTTTCTTGAATACCCAACATCTGCATCTTTTCTAATAATTTACATCTCCAAACAGAGTCATATGCTCCTTGGAAATCAACAAATATTGCCAGAGTGTCTTCTTTTCTGTTGAAACTATCTTTAATATCTTCACTTAGGTGTATAATTTGTTATTTGTTGATCGTAATTCTCTACAATCAGCTTGATTGGGTGAAAGTTGTTGTTGTCCAATGCTGATGAGTGTTAGTTGACTTGCGCCATTCATTCTCTTGCTTCCCAACAGAGACCTATAATTTAACTTTTACAGGAATTAATCACTATGAGGTTTAATTTATGGTAAAATTAAATGTTTCCTACCTCTCCTCATACAAATCTTCTACATAGATCGCGATTTCGAGACCATAATGGTCTCATCTTCAGTACTATTTTGGTGACTGATATTATGCCGATTGGAAGAAACTCTTCTTCTTCTTCCCTCTGTTGGTGGACTGATGAACCTCTGAAATTCCTGTAAATTCTGACCTGATCCAGAGGTTCATCGGTCCACCAACAGAGGGAAGAAGAAGAGTTTTTTCCGATCGACATAACATCAGTCACCAAAATAGTACTGAAGATGAGACCATTATGGTCTCGAAATCGTGATTTACTTAGAAGATTTGTATGAGGAGAGGTAGGAAACATTTGATTTTACCATAAGAGACCTATAATTTCATGGTTGAGCTATTTTCTCCTGTCCAGTCCCTTGCATGTCAAAAGATGTTCCTGGTTGAGTATTTGGTCTTTTTCTTTGCATATGCAACACTGAGTACTGTTCACGATTCCCATCTAATTGGGTGAAAGTGATTATTGATTTCTAAATATCAATTTAATCGATTTGAAATAATTTTTTTTCCATAGTTTTAACAATTACACTAGTTAGTGCTATTGGGTAGTAATTTGGGAAAATATTTGCTGATATTTTGTTATTTTCAAAATAGGTATTATAATCCATTGCAATGTTTTCTTCTCTATAAAATTCACAATTTTTAATAGGTAAGATGTTTAATTTATTTAGATTGGCAGCCCAAACAGTCCTGTATTCTGTATATAATCAAAAGAGAGCAAAGACATTTAATCATGCATAGTTAAATATGGGAAATAACATTATGAGGTTCTTAATTCAATGAATGAGTCGTATTCTTATCTTACCTCATATTTCATGTTTTTTTTAAACAAAAAAAAAATGCAATTTTCAGGAGGACATCCCTCTCATCTTCAGCCGATATTATGACTACTGGATTTTCGTTGGAATCTTCATCTATAACGTTGCCATCTGATGTTGATTTGATGAACTTTGAGACCAAGTCCTGTTCATCAGGAACCAACAAAAAATCCGATAGTCATAATATCAGCTGAAGATGAGAGGGATGTCCTCTTGAAAATTGCAGTTTCCGTGTTTAAAAAAAACATGAAGTATGAGGTAGGATAAGAATATGACCCATTCATTCATTGCATTTAATCATGTTCATTCTGAAATTAATTTTTTTTTTTGTTCTACAAAGTTTTGTATTGTTTATTTACTCTCTCTTGAATTAAATTGTCATATGTCATTTGTTGGAAAGTTTTCTGAATTATTAGTTTTGATGAGTGAAACGATAAAGATTGATATCCAATTTGATGAATCATCGTGGCTTTTCATGCTGGAATCTGCCATTCCATTATTAAAGATTCCACAGTATGAAAGAATTCTTTACCAATTTATGAAGAGATCGTGTTTTATACTTTGGTACATTTCAGCAGTTATTTTTGTTGTGTAGATATTAATTAGTATAAAAAGCTTGTATAACAGTTTTAGAATCAGTATAGATGACTGCATTATTCAACATATTAATGTAGTAGAAAAGTTATATCAATCATCATCATCATCATCATCATCCTATTGTGTTCTCCTTTCGGAAGGTATGTGTTGTTGTTTTCAAATGCTGGGCCTTGGCAACGAAGCCATTAGTGTTCTTGCTCTCCAATATTTCTCTATGGTGGATCCAACAGGTTTGTAGTAGATGTTCTTCATTCACTCATTTCTTCATCTTTGTTGCATAGAGGACAATTTGGATTTGTGTAGATTCCTATTTTATATAAATGTTTGGCCAAATAGTCATGTTCTGTAAGCAGTCTAAATTTTGCTACTGTGATTTTACGTGGAGTTTCTGGAATAATATCTGGCTTCATTACTAAAATATTCCATTTTTTGTCTTTGGCTTTATTACATAGATCTTGGTTTTGTTTGATTTTATATTTGTTTTTAATTATTCTTTTTATGGATGCAAAAGGTAAGCTTTTAGTAATATTCTGAATTAAATTGGAGCCTTTTTTTATCAAGAAAATCAGCAGTGTCATTTCCAGCAATTCCACAATGTGCAGGTATCCATTGCAATTGAATTGTTTTTTGTAGGTATGTGCCTTCAACTATCTCTATCTTCCCATGCTTTCCTTCTTTTTAGTTCTTCCCAGTCGTATCCTCTTTCTTGTAAACTTTTCTTCTTCTTCTTCTTCTTCTACTACAAGGTTTAGGCTATGCAGCCTGTTCCGGCAAAGTTAAAAGTGGAGTCCATCTTCTACGTGGTCGGCCAACATCTCTTGTTCCTCTGGGATTATACAGGAAGGTTCTTTTTGGTATTCTTTCGTTGTTCATTCTCATTAAGTGTTCTGTCCATTTCTTATTATTTTTGCTGATTTTATCTTCAATTTTATATATATTTTAATTCTTCTCGTATAGTTTCATTCCTTATTCTATCCGCTCTAGTGCATCCTTTCACATTATGTAAAAACAGCATTTCTGCAGTCTGTATCCTGCTTTTATCCCTTGATTTCATTATCCAATTTTCACTTCCATACAACAAAGGAACAGCCATTGTTTTCTATAATTTAAGTTCCGTATCTTTCCTTGTTTTCCGACCTAAGGTTCTTCTTATGGTTCCACAAATAGCCTGGAATTTATTTACTTTATTTTCTATATCTTTATTTTCTCTATAAGTTATATCTAGAGCGAGGATTTATATGAAGAAAAATTTTACCAAAATATGAAATCAAAATAAGAAAATATGAAAAATATGAAAATTGTAACACGAAAATATTATGAAGCTATTATTTATTAACGTTATTACATATATTTTCATATACATACATTCGGTATAATATATAGGATCCAACAGCATGTAAATGAGACAAGTAGACCTTATTTGTGGTTCAAAAAGTCAAGATATTCAGTATATTTCTTATTTTAATTAGCTTTTCATTAATTCCATGCCCGTAGAAAGATCATGCTTACGATTTGAAACATTGTTAATAAATAGATAATGTCTACTGGAATATATATATATATATATATATAAAACACAATCCAACAATCCATTAATTTATTAATTGATATTTAATTATGAATTTCAAAATCCAAGGAACAAAACATAGCAACCAAAACAAACAAACAGACTTGCATGAAATATAGCACTAAAAATTTAGATTAGGTACAATTTGGCATGATTACTATTCTCATTGCATAAAGATATCAAACTCCAGTAATTGTTTTTATTATTAATTTAACATTTCAAATATAATTTATCTTCCAGTAATTGTATATGTAGCAATAACCTTAAATTAGTTGTTGGTATTGATATACGTATATAAAAAAGAATTAATTATTTATTCAATTATATTTAATTATGAAATCCAAGAAACAATACATAACCAAAACAGAAAGCTTTCCATGAAATATAGGACTGACAAAATTGAGACTATGTACAGTTTGGTATGGTAGCTATTTACATTGCATAAATATACTGAGCTTCAATATATGTAAAAGTGATCCCACTACAGGCCTCAGGAGGCCCTTGGGGTAGTATGAGGTTAAGGCTCCCACTTCTTCTTGACAATCGGCACTTGATGTCAGCCGGGATGTCAGCCCTGCGTGACGGCCGCCTTTACCCCAGAACAAGCGTCTGGTACTCGTTTCCATTAGAGGCTGAGTCGACCCCAGGGCCATAGTGCCGCCAGAAGGTTTTGGTCAGTTTAAAAATCCTGACCCCACCGGGACTTGAACCCTCGACCTTCCGACTTGTAGCGCAGTGCCTTAACCACTACGCTACGGCGTATGTACATGTAACAATAACATTAAATTTAATTATAATTGAGTTGTGGTTTTTTATTTTTGGTATTTGCTGATACCTATAAAAATCGAGTTATAGGAACAATTTAATTTTGACACAAGAGATTGCAATTTATAAAATGTAGGCTAAGAAAGAACATTATTTAGTTATTTTAAATATATTTCAAATATAAAATGAACATACCTCTTTACTACAGTAAGTGCAAAACACTATTTTACCATCCCTGGTGTAGCATTTAAATGCTGAAATCCAATCACCAACTCCAGTTTTTGGCATCTTGTTTTTCACTAGTAACAACAAGAAGTATGTCTGTACACAAGCAAAGTGAAGAAATTGCCTAGGTAAGAGTGGGTGGTCACTAATCTACTATTGTCCTTAAACTTATCAATCTGTCATCAGTTCATCATGTTCTCGTTCCAGCGGGCCAAGTTACGGATAAACCCCATCCATCTCTTGACTCATCTTGCTGTTATTGCCGGTTAACGGTATTTGTTTTGTTCAGAAAGGAATTCTGCAGAATTTCCACTTGTCTACGATTTACAATGTCAAAAACTTACAGAGGTACAGTCACTTCAAAAAATATTTTAACAAATTCCTAGAAGTGTTATTGGAAAAAAATATATATATATTTTTTAAATGTTGAAAATATGAAGCAATATGAAATATTTGCTAAAATATGAACTTTTTGTCAAAATATTATGAAATATGAAATTTTTTTTGGTCCCATTCAATTCTACACTTCATAAAACGTGAAGATACTTTGTCGCAATGCTCTCCGACTTATAGTTTAAAACATGAAATTTCATAAAATTCCGCGCTCTAGTTATATCACATCCTAAATATTGGAAATGTGATATTTGTTCTATTATTTTGTTATCCAGTACAATTTTTGATCTAATTCCATATTTACCAATAAATGCCATTACTTTTGACTTATTTATTGATATTTTACAATTATATCTATTGGCTATTAATTTAAATTTATATGCTAACATTTGGAGCTCATTTTCAGATTCTGCTAAAAGTACAACATCATCAGCGAATAATAAAGCATTTATTTTATCTTTATTATCGATTAATATTCCTTCATTAGTTAAAACCTTTTTCCATTCTTTTAGGATATCGTCCATATAAATATTAAATAATATAGGTGAGACTGAACACCCTTGTCGTACTCCTTGGTTTATATTTGAAAAAATGTCTTATTTTTATTCAGCTGTGGGTCAATACAAATATTTGTTCCATAGTACAAGCTCTTAACAGTTTCTATAATCTGAATAGGGAGGCCTTTTTCTTTTAGGATATGCTACAATACTTCCCTGTTTTACTCGATCAAATGCCTTATCTAAGTCTATAAATAATAAATGCGTTTCTAGGTTTTTTCTTGTCTTTTGTTTATTATCTGATTCAGGGCAAATACTCCATCGGTACAAGATCTTCCTTTTCGGAACCCGTTTTGTTCTTCTGCTAGTGTTACTTCAGTAATTCGTTATATTCGTTTTGCTATTATTCTAGCATAGATTTTATATCCACTATTTAGGAGGGTAATGCCTCTGTAATTAGATGGTTGGTTTCTTTCTCCTTTCTTGTAAATTGGTTTTACTATAACTTGCCTCCATGTTGCTGGTATATTATGATTCTCCCAACACATATTAATAAAATTCAAGAATCTTAATTTAAATAATATATCTGCATATTTAATTAGTTCTGAATTGATGTCATCTGGTCCACTAGCTTTTCTATTATTTGTTAATTTGAGCTATTCTTCCAATTCTTCCATTTGTATTTTATCTACTTTCAAAATAAACTTTTCTTCATGTGGCTAATCTATCTTTCTCATGGTCTACCTCATGGTCATTTTCCTTGTATCTTGAGATTTAACAATATTTGTGGTAGTCTTTCCTTTTCCATTATTTTTAAATATCCAAACCATTTTAGTCTATTTTTTTCTATGTCTGTTGTTAATTTTTTTAATTTAATGTTTTCTTCATTTTGTTGTTTCTTATTCTATCTCTCCTTGTTTTATGTATCATTTCATGTAAGAATTTAATTTCTGTAACTTGGATTCTGCTCAATTCCTTCTTTGTATATGTCTAAGCCTCAGATGCATATGTTAGAACTTTTCCACTAGAAAAGTTATATCAATATAGAATTGATTGATGTTTTTATTATTAATTTAACACTTCCCACTGAAGGATAATTTATATTTGAAGAGAATAATTATATGCTCAAACTGGAGTTTGAACCCGACCTTTGGCCTAGAAAGTCAAAGGTCCTGGGTTCAAACCTCAGTCTGAGCATATAATTTTTCTCTTTATATAGAATTGATTGCCTAAGTTCACCATCAAAATAGGTTGAATTTTGACCAAGGGATATATAGAAGTATGCTATGTTAAGAAAAAAAACTTGAAAATATCAGAAGTTATTCTACAAACTTTGGAATCAGAGATAAGTATGCTAACCACAAGTCCATTGAATATGACTCAATGTAAAGGATAACTGAGAAATTTAATACTGCATGTACAGGCAGTAGTCAAATCAAAATGTTAAACATACCTTTCTGAAGAGTAACTGAAGATCTGAAAAAGATAGCAATGTAGGCTTTCCATCTGTAGGAGGGGAAAAATTGAAAATCAAAGAAGCAAGAGGCGTGGTGTTAGTAACAGAACTACGACTTCGTAGAGCAATCATCCATCCAGGATCTTCATTGGTTGATACTTTCTCTTGTCTGTAACAAATGATAAAGTTTAAATAAAATGTATCCACCATTGAGATGTATGAAATGAATAACAAAATAATAAAAAAACGTCAAAAGAAGCCGTACTGGTATTATAATGTAATGTAAAATTTCAAATTAAATGTCTTCTTAATAAAGAAGCCACAATTTGCAAGATAGAAGCAAAGGTTCATAGCCTATATAAGAGAAAAATTTACATTTAGAATGGAGTTTCTTAGATAGCTCACTTGGTAGAGCATTCGCCTAGAGTGTGAAAGGTCCTGGGTTCAAACCCCAGTCTGAGCGTATATTTTTTTCTCTTCAATTATAATATCATAATACAGTATTATCCTGCTTTTATGTTTTCCCGCCTTTTACAACATTTTTTAAAGGTTCCTTCAATTTCCCTATATTCACAATGTATTAAAAACCCCGCTTTTTACGTTTCTGAAATTTGTTTTCCCGCAATTTACATCACATCACGTCTTCAGCGTTAAACATCGAAGATATTCAATTTATTTTATCGATTATCTCGATTCTGTGCAATCGATATATAGCAGAGCAAGTTCATTTAGTCAACGAAGCTGGCTGCTATACAATCGATAAGGAGCCAAAAGCAGGCTTAATGAGCCAACGAAGCTGGCTTTTGACAATCGATGCAGAGCAGAGCATGTTCATCGATCGAGCCAACGAAGTTAGCTCAGAACTTTAAAACATTTCTGAAATTTAACCCGTGTACTTCTATGGCAAAACAATTTTTTTTTAATCTCAATAAAGATTCATAGTGCTGCTTGCTGAACCTCTCCTTGTTATTTATTTTTTAAATGGTGAAAGTAAAAGAAAGTAATTTTATGTTTACAGCAGTTCAAAACACTCATTACACTGAACTATTATAGGAATATCACTATGAGGTTTAATTTAAAATAAAATTCTTTACACCTCACTTGATATTTTGTCTTCAAAATAAATGAAAGACAGGATATGAGGTGAGATGTAAAGAATTTTATTTCAAATTAAAAGAAACATTACATTATTTAGCCAATATTGTGTATTATCCCAGTCACTGCTTTTTTGCGTGTTCTAGAATAGTTGCTGAATGTGAGGATAAACATTTTTTAGCTCCTTCTCGTTTTCCATAATTTAAACTTTCCTCAAATTTGCACCACTTTCCCTCGTGTAAAGTGTAAAAGAGGGGTAATACTGTAGTATATTATCCCATCTGTTTTTTGCACGTTCTGAAATGGATGCAGAGTATGGGGGATCAACATTTTTGAGCTCATTTTCATTTCCCTCAATTTACATTTTCCCCTATTTTACACCATTTTTCCTGTGGTCCCTTGAAAACTTTAAAAGAGGGGTAATACTGTAATAAGTTTGGTCTGTGTAATTATTACTTTATATCATTGTTTCTGTTAGACATATGTTTCAAGACATGTTTGTCCCATCTTCAGTAGTTACAGACTGATTTTTTCATGTTGTGAGCCCTGGATTTCGACTCTTGCTCCCTCTTTCTGTGGTCCAAGAACTTATAATTAGGTTCCTCTCCTCAGGAATTTCAAAATTCATAATTCTCTCCTTGTTCTTCTGTATGAAGATAACTTTTTTCCCTTATGGTGAGTTTGTTTCTGTTTTCTAACTGTTTTAATAATTTTGTGTTTAAATCTATTTTGTATTTTTCTAACCAAACATGAGCAGCTACTCCAGATTTTCCTACTTCCCCTTTTTTACATTTCTTAAGTGTTCTTTGGTTCAAATGGTTAAATTTATCTTTGTTTTCCCTATGTATACCTTATCACATTCTGCACATTTTATTTGATATATTCCTGATTTTATACTATCATCAATAGACAAGAAGTGACTCATTCATTCATTGACTTTTCATTTTTGTTGGTTTTATTAGTTTGTTTAGGCTATAATCTGATAATAAATTTTAAAAAATCTTTTGGAATTTCCTGTATTTCACTTCCTTTGGTTTTTCTATTTGAAGAGTACTTTCATTCCTTAATTTTTGTTCTTTGTACTTATCAATTTTTTTTTTTAATATCATTTTCTCCTCGAAACCATTTTCTTTTGCTACTTCAATTGTGTTTTTTTCTAACTCGTAATTTTCTCTGTTCAGGGGTATATTCACCAATCTATGTGATAAGCTATTGAAGACTGCCATTTTGTGTGAAATATGGTTGAATCCAGTTGATTTAATGTAGTTATGTGTGTGTGTGAATTTTTTCTATGAATGGTAATTCTATTTCCTTTTTTTCCTCATTTCTATGTAATTTCAGATCTAAAAATGGTAATTGTTTATTCTCTTCTATTACTAATGAGAATTTGATTGTTATCTTCTGTATATTCAGGAGTTTTAAGGCATTTTCTATGTGTTTTTTGTTTAACTATAGCGATAACATTGTCCACATATCTGCACCAAAATTTGAACATGTGAGGATGTAAGAATTAAATTAAACCTAATAGTGTTTTTTTTCCCCCTGTGAAAGTTAAATAAAGTATGAGGATGTGCTTTTGTTATTTTCCATTCAAAATCATCCATGAATAAATTTACCAAAAAAGTAGATAATGGGTTACCCAATGATAGTACCTGGCCCTGAGACTGAAAATTTTACAATTCAAATTTTCAATCCTTCTGGGTATTAAACCCCAACCTGTAAGTCAGGAAGCAGGCACATGTTATCATCTGAGCCAACATGGTGGACAATCAAATTTATAACATAATTAGTTTTATAATTAAGTTATATTAAAAATAAGTGATTACATAGTATTTCTACAATAATATTATTATTATATAAAATATTTGGTGATTTAGTCTAAATTAAAAAAAAAATACGAGATTAAAAAGTACATGCTTTAAATAAAAATAAAACTTTATTTAATATTTGTAGTTAGTATCACTCTGAGGTTTCTTTTAATTACTATGAGTTAGATATTTTGACTCACTTCATATTTTTTTAAATTTTTCTTGCAGACTATAGTTTTGTCATATTTATGCGACATTGTCAATGCATCCTAACTGTTGTATTTGCTAATTGCTGAAACAGTTAGATAAATCTAAGGAACTCACAATTTGGGAGAAAATTTACATCCACAAGAATAAGGAGAAAACTACAAATTTTGAAATTCTCAAGGAAATGGGGGAAAAAAAAAATTGATTTGGAAGTTCGTCGGTCAGCCAACAGAGGGAGTAGAACTCAACCTACAGGATCGACAACTGAAAATACAACAGTTAGGATGTCGCATAAATGTGACAAAACTACAGCCTGCAAGAAAAATAAAAAAAATTAGGTGAGTCAAAATAAATAACTCATAATAATTAAAAATAAAACTACTAATGACATATCTAGAATGGATAGAATACGAAAATAAAGAAATAAGGGAAATTATGGGTGTACAAGAGGAGCCGGATATCACAGACATTATAGAAAAGATTACAGTGGTATGGCCATGTCAAAAGAATGCCAGAGTAATGATTGTCTAAACTTATTATGGAATGGATTCCAATAGAAAGGAGAAAGAAAGGAAGACCAAAGAAAACCTGGATAGAAGGTGTGCAAGCGGCTATGAATATCAGAGGATTGGAGGAAGATTAAAGGATGGAAAGAGAGGAGTGGCATTTGGTTTCCGGAAGATGGCGGCAGCTGTCATGATAGTGGATGATGATGATGACAATGACATGAAATAAATTACATTGTTTGAAGGAGAAGGTTTAATTATCCAATAAGTAATTGCATTAAGTTTGACTTAAAAAGTCTAGTGTATGGCAACTACTGATATCTTGAGGGAAGGATTGGGCAGTGACTATTGTGGAAGAAGAAGAATAAAAAGAAAATGGAAAAGTAAAGGTGAACAGAATGGAATGGAAACTGTTGTGAAGAAAGATAATGTCTATTTTTCTGGACTGTAGAGTATGACAAACTTATTCTCAAGATGTAACATACCTAGCATAAGGATCAAAATAAAATCCTGCTACAGGTTCATGACTGTCAGGTTCCAGGATGTCATAGAATCGTACATCTGGATGCCAAGTGTTCACTCCAGACCTCTCATGTATGTGGATACCGAATAACTGTTCACAAAGTGTAAACAATCCCGACAATACTCGCTGCAATGGAAAATACTCTTTCAGTTCTTCTTCATTGTACCTAAAAACAACAAACAATAATTACAATATATCCCAAATCTGAAATATGATGTTTTTATTATTAATTTAACACTTCTCACTGAAGGATAAATTATATTTGAAGAGAAAAATTTTCGCCTAGACCGAGACTCGAACCCAGGACCTTTGGCTTTCCGGGCCATCAATAGAAGCCCTACTGGCTTTATAAAGTAGTGTTAAATTTCCAATAAATGTCTTCTTAACAAAGAATATGCCATTTGCAAAGATAGAAGCAAAGGTTTCAAAGCATTTGGCATGAGGGAATTACAACGTATATAAGAGGAAAATTTGCATCTAGATCGCAACTCGCCTCGGTAGCTCAGTTTGTAGAGCATTTGGCCCAGAAAGCCAAAGGTCCCAGGTTCGAGTCTTGGCCTAGGTGAAAATTTTTCTCTTCAAATATGAAATATGAATTAAAAGATATTAACTTTAATGGCAGTGTTTTTATACGGTAGGCAGGAATTCAAATACCTAGGAACAATAACAGGAATGAGATGCGGAAAGGAATTAAATATAGGCTCCACACTAGAAATACATGGTGTTATAACTTGCAGGGACTCCTGTCACCCCAATTTCTCTAAAAAATGTGAAACTAGAAATGTATAAAACAGTTATTCTTCCATATGGAGCAAAACATAGTCTCTTACTCTAAGAAAGGAAAGAAGATTATGAGTTATATTTGAAGAGAAAAATTTTCGCCCAGACCGGGACTCGAACCCGGGACCCTTGGCTTTCCGGGCCAAGTGCTCTACCAACTGAGCTACCGAGGCGAGTTACGATCTAGACGCAAATTTTTCTCTTATGTACATTGTAATTCCCTAGCGCCAAATGCTTGAAACCATAGCTTCTATCTTTGCAAATGGCGGCTTCTTAGTTAAGAAGACATTTATTGGGAATAAATGTCTTCTTAACTAAGAAGCCGCCATTTGCAAAGATAGAAGCTATGGTTTCAAGCATTTGGCGCTAGGGAATTACAATGTACATAAGAGAAAAATTTGCGTCTAGATCGTAACTCGCCTCGGTAGCTCAGTTGGTAGAGCACTTGGCCCGGAAAGCCAAGGGTCCCGGGTTCGAGTCCCGGTCTGGGCGAAAATTTTTCTCTTCAAATATAATTTATCCTTCAATGAGAAGTGTTAAATTAATAATAAAATCGTCAAGATTATGAGTGTTTGAGAATAAAGTGCTTTGGAAAATTTTGGAGCAGAGAGATATGAACAGATAGGTGAAAAAAAAGCTACATAACATGAGATACATGATCTTTATGGAAAACCTGATGCAATAAGAACAATTAAGTCTAGTAAACTGCAATAGACAGTATATGTGACACAAATAGGAAATGACAAAAGACTATGGAAACTTCTTGTAGGTAAACCAGAGGGAAAACACCAGTAAATAGGCATAGAATGAGGTGGGAAAATAACATTAACCATGAGTTCAGGGTGGTGAATTATATAGGGAATGATTGGAAAATAAAACTCAGCAATTATGATGGTACGGACATGTCCAGCGAATGGAAGAGGATCAACTACCAAAATCTGTTTTGGAATGGAAACCTGAGGGAAGACGAGGCAGAGGAAGACATAAAACCTCCTGGAGTCAGGGAATATGTTTATACATGAAAGAGAAACATCTACAACCAGGAGATTGGATGGACCGACAAAATTGGCTATTGGGAATCAGACAATGTCAAAGACATTAATCAACCGATGATCTATCTATCTATTGGAAAATAGTATGTTTCAATACAATCTCATTGATAGTTTCCTTGGATGAAAAATTTACCCTCTAGATGAATCAAATTGTATGTCTAAGGACATAGATTTTAAGAGAGAGAGATAAAAGAAGGAAGACTCTAGAGACTGTTTTGTTCAGCAAATTTTGTATGTAGGTGTATTCACTCTAAAACATTTTATACTTCTTTTTGATATTTGTGGAGATTGACATGCATCAATGGCATGCCTAACATGCAGATGAAGAAAGGTTTGATATTATTAAGATGTTTTTCAGACCATGCATGGTCGAGAAAGAAGCTAAATTATTAAAACAAATAGAAAAACCAAAAGAACTTACTGTTTGGGAAAAGATATACATTCAAAAGAGCGAAAAGAAGAAATTGATGAACTTTGAAATTCCTGGTGAGAATGACCTGGTTTCGAGGTTTTTCGGCCAGCCATTGAAAGGAGTGAAGGACAGCTCTTCAAGACGGCAGAACAACGGTCGTGATGATACTAAGGATGGAACAGAAACTATGTTCCGAAACTAGTTTATAGTCAAATAAGAAGAACGATATGAGGTGAGTGATAAAAAATTCTACCTTAATGAATATACCACATAGTGAGAGTTCCTAAAATAAGTAAGGTTTGATATACTTGACAAAATCTCAAGAGTCTTCTCTTTTTGGTCTTAAGGTGTACACGCGACTTCACTAACTGAAAACTTACTCCCATCCTACTTCACAGTCTATGCTTTCTCAAAAAAAATCACAAAAATAATGGCACTGTAAAACTTTTGTTTCCTTACAATGATACAAATAAATTGTAAAATAATTTACCCATAAAGAGAGATACATTGCTTTCTTCTCCAATAAGGAAGGTCCCACAGCTGCATGGCACCATCAAAACCTCTCGACACAGCAAAGTCTTGTAATTCATCCAATTCTCTGTCTTGTGCTGGACGTGCTATGGGAAAAAAATTAACAATTATTATCACAACTAAAGAGAAAAATTTCTATATTGTTTATTTTTTATTTCACTCACCTCATACTTCATAACCTCATAGTGTTATTTCCTATCTACATAACTTAATAAAAATTTCTATGTTTTTATTATTCATTTCATATATCTCAATGATGGATAAATCATATTTGAAGAAAAAAATTATACACTCAGACTGGAGCTTGAACCCAGAACCTTTGACTTTTTATGCCAGTACTCTACCGATTGAGCTATCTGAGCAAGTTCCAATCTAAGCGCAAATTTTTCTCTTATATATGTTGTTAATTCCTGCGCACCAAATGCTTTGAAACCTTTGCTTCTATCTTGCAAAAATAAATGTCTTCTTAATAAAGAAGCCGCCGTTTGCAAGATAGAGGCAAAGATTTCATAGCATTTGGTGTGCGGGAATTAACAACATATATAAGGGAAACATTTGTGTTTAGATTGGAACTTGCTCAGATAGCTCTGTCAGTAGAGTATTGGCCTAGAAAGCCAAAGGTCCTGGATTCAAGCTCCAGTCTGAGTATATAATGTTTCTCTTCAAATAAGAAAAATGTCTGCCTGAACTGGAATTTGACCCAAGACCTCCAGCTTTACATGGTGGTGCTCTACTAATGAACTACTCAGACATCTATCTGAGCAAGTACAAATTTCTCTCTCTTTAATTCCTGCATCCCAGTACTAGTGAAACTTTATTCACAATAATGTAGGGTTGCTTCTAAATCAAGAAGACAGGATTTACACTTTGCTATAAGATAATTATGAACGTAATATGGAAATTATTATACACAGACAAACCATCTGTAAGCAATAGTTGAAAAAACTAAAGAAAATAATTTCTATGTTTTTATTATTAAAAAAAAAAAAAATAAAACAATTTCTGTCTGAACTGGGATTTGAACCCTAGACTGTTTAAGGAGTTGCCTGAGTAGGCCAATAATAGAGTGCCACTGTGTAAAGCTAGAGATCTTGTGTTCAAATCCTGCTTCAGGTAGAATTTTTTCTCTTTAGAACTTAATCCTGGCAATTATTATGAGTTAGGGTTTTAGACTCACCTCATATTTTTTTTATATTTCTTGCAGACTAGTTTCTTCACACTTGTGTGATATCGTCAATGCCTCCTAACAATATCACACAAGTGTGAAGAAACAAGTCTGCAAGAAATATAAGAAAATATGAGGTGAGTCTAAAAACCCTAACTCATAATAATTAAAATAAACCTCATAGTGTTACTTCCTTCAAATATTAAAAAATTAATCTTGGTAATTGTGTTTCGATGAATGTCCTTATTTTTCATTGCCCATGCATCACATCTGTACCACAGCATTGGTATTGCTAAGTTTTATATAGGTGAATTCTTGTGTGGGATTTTACTATGAATGGCTTCACAATTTTGTTAATTAATTCCATTATCTTGTTATACTTATGGATTTTATCAGTGATATCAAATTCATTGATAAAAGATTATTTATACCTGATGTAAGAAAAATAATGTATTCTTTCACATAATTAATTTTTTTAAACAAATTATACTGATATCGTCCACCGCTATGGTCTCGAGGTAGCGTGCTGCCTTGTCACGCAGCAGGCCTGGGTTCGATCCCCGGTCGGGGCAGTTTTTCTGGGTGAGGTTTTTATCGGGGTTTTTCCTCACCTGTAAGACAAATGTCAGGAAAACTTTAAGGCCCAAATGGTCCCCAAAATCATATGGCCATCATCATCACCCGTATCATTATCATCATCCCTCACCGGCGTGGAAAGCAATAGGAAGCTACCACGCCTACAATTCTCTAGTAAAGCTGCAAGCATAGCATGAAAATGCTATGATTGCAGTGAAGGACCTGCCTTGGGGCAGAATTACTATGGATGGATCCTGATATCCATAAATTAAAAAGTGAAATCTTACATACCTTTAGCCAGAAGACTGTTAAGCATATTCTTAACGTTTTCAACACTGCCAGCCATCTTTGTTTCCATAGACATAGACGTAAAGTTATCAAATCCCAGAAGATTGGCTTGATCTCTCCTAAATGTAAACAAAATTATTATTATTATTTTCAAATAGCGAAACAGAGCAAAATAATTGGCTTCAGTTCCTTTGTAAAAATCTGAGATTTTCTTTTTTTAACATTGGCTTTTTCTTCTTTGGACAATTAATTTTTTCGATCTAACTCTGCTTCCTTATATCTTTAGTGTATATATATATTGATATGAATACAAGATTAGATGCACATCATTTTTCAAATTCCCATCTATTTCCTAGTTGCTTTCAAATTCCTGACTTATTCCTGGTTTTCAAGATTGGACACCCTATGCAGTCTTCTAAAGAAAAATTAAAATTAATTCTCCAAGAATGCAATAAGCTCAGGCTATCAGCTACAGTTGGATATATGTAAAGAATGAAATGCAAGTATTTATTTACCTGAGAAATCTGAGTTCTTCCAAATGAGTACTATTTTCTAGAGCTGGTTGTCCAGAATATTTGGATGCTCTTCTAGAATTCGACTGCCAAACATTCCATCTTAAATCCCTATCTGGACAATATTCCATAAATTTTGTGTACACATGTGGATACAAGGTCACCTTCCAGGGACCTTCAAGAGGCTGTGAACTGAAAATACACCAATTAAACCTCAGTACAAATTATATATATTTATACACATACATTCTCTGATCATACCTTAATTATTATTACTTTACAGGGCTGAAACATGGACTACAACCAAGAAAGATTTAAAAGGAGAAGAGATGAGATGTTTGAAAAGTATTTATACATTAAATTTGGGAATTTTTAACATTATGAGGTTCAATTCATAGGAATTAAATAAATCGTAAATATTTCTTACCTCATACTTTTCGTGAAAACAGCTGACGATGGTGACAAGGAGTCACTGATACTGCAGTGCTGTATTTAAAGGAATATAGAAGTATGAGGTAAGAAATAATCATGATTTATTCAATTCTTTTGAAAAGTATATTAGGAAAAACTAGGAAAGACAAATTTCGGAACATAGAAATAATTCATTGCATTGGATGTGTGACCAAGAGAATAAAGTAAAGGGAGAATTTAAGTTTGGATGGGAAGGAAGCTTGAATTAGCTGTTATCAGAGCATCATCATGTAAAACTGAAGGTTTGGGGTTTGATTCCCAGTCCAAGCAACATTTTTTCTCTTTACCATTGATTACAAAATAGTTTAACTGTGTACATTAATTTACTTATTTCAATCATAGTAATAACTTTAGCTTCTTAATATTAATTTAAAAGTAAATAATGCTATAGCTATGTGGAATCTTGGCATGTCTTCTTAATGTAGAAGTCATTCAATGGGTATTTGTGAATGATGATTCATTGCATTGGATGTGGAATCAAGAGAATAAGGTAAAGGAAGGATTTATGCTTGGATGGGAAGAAAGCTTGAATTATTACACAAATTATTGAGTCACTTTTTTCACATCTTACCTCATATTTTATGTCTCTTTAAACACAGGAACTAGTTTTCAAGAGAAGGATCTCTCTCATTTTCAACCGACATTATGACTACCGGATTTTTGTTGGAATCATTGGAATCTCCATCAATAACGTTGCCATCTGGTGTTGATTTGATGAACTTTGAGATGAGGTCACGTTCATCAGGAATCTCAAAATTCATGGATCTAAATTTGTTCTTCTGAATATATATCTTCTCCCAAATTGTCAATTCTAAAGGTTTTTCTAAATGTTTTAAAAGTTAGGCTTCTTTTTCAATTTTATGATTCTCCAATAAACTATGTGCTGCAATAGCTAATTTTTCAATTTCACCATTTTTAATATTTCTAAAGTGTTCCTTAGTGCAAGTGTCCAAATTCCTTTTTGTTTTTGATGAACATGATCTCATCTCAAAGTTCATCAAATCAACACCAGATGGCAACATTATTGATGGAGATTCCAACGAAAATCCGGTAGCCATAATGTTGGTTGAAAATGAGAGAGACCTTCTCTTGAAAACTAGTTCCCGTGTTTAAAGAAACATAAAACATGAGGTAAGACGTGAAAAAAGTGACTCATTAATTTACAAATGAAGAACTGCATAATGTTATTTTCCATATTTAACTATGAAGCTGAAATTAACTCAGTCGTCAGAGCATCAGCACGTACAGCTGAAGGTTTGAGGTTTAAGCAAAATTTTTTTTTCTTTTTACCATTAATTACAATAGTTTAGTTGTGTACATTAATTTAGTTATTTCAATCATAGTAATAGCTCTAGATTCTTAATATTAATTTAATAAGAGGAATCTTGAAACCGGATAGAGGACTGGATGAAATAGAAGTTAGTAGGTAGTAATGGTAGCATTTGACTATCTTGTATCTCTCTGCTTATTCTTTTGTCTTCTTTATTAATATAATTTTTCAAATAAACAAATTATTCAACTTGTTTATGATAGTGTCCTCTGAATTTTATTTCTGTTTGTGCTCCTACCAGTATATTATTTATATATAGTGTGAATTAAATTGAAGAATTACATTACTTTTAGTCTGATCATCTTAAATAAATAAATAAATAAATAAAGCCTGATATGTCCCTTTAGGGCAAAGGCCTCCCTGTACAGGGGTTAAGCTCTATTTGAGAGTGTCACCCGGTGAGCTACTCCGTGGTGAGAAGTTGACTTGGATGTAGCACTTGGTTTGTATACACTGTCTGTTCTGTCTGATCATCTTACCTCAATATTAATGTTGATTTGTTCGAACATGTTTCAAAACAATTCTGTTTTATCATCAGCTTGTCCAGATTGAAGAAACTTGCCTGGTTAAAGAAGAGATGTTAAAAATTCAGTTAGAAATAGGGAACTCATGATCTCAGACAAAAATATCTGAGATATCTGTTGTTTACATTTGAAACTGGTCGTCTTGCCTTCCTTTGGCCAGCAACCAATCGAAGGGACTATTATTTTGCTTTTAAGTCTTATACGAGAATTACCCGGAAGGACTCTGGGCTGTCCTATGGAACACTGGAGGGAACATTTTTTATAGGATCGTAACAGGCCTTGGCCTAATACTTGGAAGGAAGAAGAAGAAGAAATTTGAAACTTGTAATCCAAACTCTTCTTCCGATCGACATAACACCAGTCGCCAACAAAGTTCTGATGATGAGACAGTTATAGTCTCAAAATCGTGATCAACTTAGTAAATTTATATAAGGAGAGGTAAGAAACATTTCATTTCAGCATAAATTAAACCTGATAGTGATTAATTCCTATTTAAATATTGTAATCCAATATTAAAATTAATTAGGAGTATAGGATAGAGTGGAATTGGTTTCAAACCATAATTAGGGATTAGATGAAACCCAACTATTAACAACTAACTGCCATTATCAAACTTGAATGTTCATGACTGCAGTCATAAGCTCTCCATATATCCCTATATGGGGCTTATGTTTTCCAATCATTCCTTGTATAATTTATCTGCCTGAAATCATAACGTGATCCCACAACAGGCCCGGAGGCCCTTGGGGTAGTAGGAGATTAAGGCTCCCACTTTTTTCTAGACAATCGGCACTTTATGTCAGCTGGGTTGTCAGCCCTGCATGACGGCCGCCTTTACCCCCAGAACAAGTGTCTGGTATTCATTTCCGTTTGAGGCTAGTTAGTATTATTATCCCACCTCATTTTTAGTCTCCTCCTGGGCATTTCTCTCTAGCTTTCCTAAAAGAAGTTTCTATGTTCCTCTTCTATTCCCCATTTGTGCCATATATTCCATAAAGATAATATAACTCACTGTTATTTAGTTTTCTTCATTCACCCGTCTGTTTGTTCTCTCTTTGTTCCAAAAATTTTTCTGAGCACTTTTTTCTCATATAAAATTCCTGGCACAACAGGCCTAGAGGGCCCTTAGCCTACCATCCGGCTGCTGGCCTCACATCCACATGTGTCAATGACAGAGGTAGATGATTATCAGCTAGTGTTGGGGTGACATGTGGTCAGCATGTCGAGTCCCCCAGCCGTTATAGCTGGTTTTCTCAACCTGGAGCCACTACTTATTGTAGCTACCCAAATGCCTCACGATGCTGGGTGGGCACCGGTCCCATAATGGCCGAAATACCATGAGAAAATCAGCGCAAGTCTCGTAGCTCTGCACCAAGGCTTCCTGCCTTAACCACTCAGCTATGGCGCAGGACTTTTTTCTCATATGCTAGCAATATTTTTTCCTTTCTTAAAGTAAGGGATCATGTTTCATATCCATATACAGGATGCAGCATAAATAAGTTAACCACTACACATGGTTGCAAGGAAACCAAATTGATTAAATATGGGACCTTCACTACTGTTGATGAGCATTTATAATACAGAGTGTGACATAAGTCTGTTTATGCTTTAGAAACTGACTATATATACACTTCTAGCACCACTTTCTTAGTTTTATTTAATAAAATGTTTAGGTTAGCTTTTATTATTCAAATACCTAGGAACAATAATTACAAATATAAATGAGGAGCAGAAACAAATTAAACATAGGTTCCATTCTGGTTGCAAAAATCCAAGGGACAAATCCTCCAGCAGGGACTTTAAGCGGTTGGTTCCATGTCTGAAGATTTTCAGACTGATAAAAGAACTGCAAGCCTGAATAAAGAGGCCTCTGTGCAACATTTACCAATCATTACTTATACAAGTAATACCTTAGTTACCCACTGTTGTCTCACTGAGGTGATATGCTGACCCCATATCACTCACTGACATCTATGGGTAAGTAAGCATAACTAAATTATGCTTGTAGAAACATCCCACTAGGAAGCAACCTAATCCCCACATGGGGAAGTACGGTATATTATATATATATATATATATATATATATATATATATATATATATAGATAGATTGGTTGGAAACTATATAATAACAATATTACCTATCTATTGAGAGTAACTTGAGTACATGTTCCGGGAAATCTCGTACCAGTCCATGATCTGTTATTGTGTGTTGGAAATTCTTGGTAGCTATCTGAAATACAAAGAAACATTGTTTATTTTTTATCATTTCACTCACCTCATACTTCATAATTTATAGCAGACCCAGGGTTTCTTCACGTAATTCGTGACATTGTCAATGCTGCGTCATGTTCACAACTGACGTCCAACGGCCTTCTATCCTGCAGACTGACCTCCGCGCCATCTGGTGGCCGACCGAAGAATTTCCAAATCAGGCCTCTTTCTTTATAACCGGGTATTTCAAAATTCATAGTTGTATTTTCATTCTTGCATATGTAAATTTTTTCCCAAATTGTGAGTTCCTTCGGTTTTTCCCAATTGTTTAAGTAATTTTGTTTTGGTTTCTATTCTATGTTTTTCTGACCAGGCATGTGCAGCTATTGCAGATTTTTCGGTTTCTCCATTTTTAACATTTCTGAGGTGTTCTTTTAATCTTGTATTTAGATTCCTTTTTGTTTTTCCTATGTATATCTTTTCACAATCTTTACATAGGAAAAACAAAAAGGAATCTAAATACAAGATTAAAAGAACACCTCAGAAATGTTAAAAATGGAGAAACCGAAAAATCTGCAATAGCTGCACATGCCTGGTCAGAAAAACATAGAATAGAAACCAAAAACAAAATTACTTAAACAATTGGAAAAACCGAAGGAACTCACAATTTGGGAAAAAATTTACATATGCAAGAATGAAAATACAACTATGAATTTTGAAATACCCGGTTATAAAGAAAGAGGCCTGATTTGGAAATTCTTCGGTCGGCCACCAGATGGCGCGGAGGTCAGTCTGCAGGATAGAAGGCCGTTGGACGTCAGTTGTGAACATGACGCAGCATTGACAATGTCACGAATTACGTGAAGAAACCCTGGGTCTGCTATAAATTATGAAGTATGAGGTGAGTGAAATGATAAAAAATAAACAATATTAAAGAACCTCATAGTGTTATTTCCTATCTACATAACTTAACAAAGAAACATTTTTAGATGTTATGTTTTAAATTAACGTTTTCCAGAATTGGGCATAGTTTTAATTTAGAAAGAAAAATTAATGTTTGTATCCGGACTCGAACCCCGAATATCTGGCTCTACATGTCAGTGCGATACCAATTATGCCATATGAACATCAACAATTCTTTTCACTTATATAATTCTCTTTCATCAGAAGGCCAGTAGCCATTGCTACCATCAATGCCATCTAATGACTTCTATTTGAAGTATTTTTTACTGTGAATTTATAAATTACTTTTTAAGCGGCAAAGCTTCATATTTAGATGTTAAATTTTAAATTAACATATTTCAGAATTAGACATAATTTTAATTTAGAAAGAAAAGTTAATGTTTGGACCAGAACTTGATTCTCAGATCTCTGACTCTACATGTCAGTGAGATACCGACTTTCTTTCTAAATTAAAACAAAGAGACATATTAGAATAATTAGCTGTGGCTTCGAGGTAGCATGCCGCATTGTCACGCAGCAGGCCCGGGGGTTCGATTCCTGGTTGGGACAAGCTTCCTGGGTTAGGTTTTTTTCTCATCTGTAGGACAGGTAGCTTTAAGGCCCAAATGTTCCCCAAACATCATATTGCCATCATTTTCATCATCCATATTTGCCTTAGGATAACTTTAGGATTAAGAACTTTCCTGGCACATCATTATCATCATCCATCATATCATCGGGGTAACGTAACTCAGACTTCCAGGCACCCCAACTGCAGAAGTGGATTACAATAATGCCAATGCCAGGAGAGAATACCAGTAATGTCGAAATGACAATCTGGGGCATTAAAAAAAGATCCAAACTACAAATTAAAAGTTAAGTCTGTGAAGATTAAATTAAAAACATTAAAATTATTTCATCAGAATCAAAACAATTGGAAATGCCATCTCTTGAAAGACTGAACATTAGTAAATTCCAATGGTAGTCTATAAATAAATATCACATGGCGAGAGATGTATGGGTCGTTCTATTAAGAGATGGCATAAAAATTTTGTGTGAGACCATAACAGGTGTTAAGGCCTAATACTTGTTAGGCAGAAGGAAAGAAAAAGGCTGCGAAAGGGTTATTGTTTTTAATAGGGAGGAGACCCTCTAATTCTTTCTACATTGAAAGTTTACAGGGACCAACCTGGACAATAACCCAGTGTCCAATCCCTACCTTCTCGTGGTGCAGCTGTTAACATATTGTTTATGCAATATGAACTAAAGGGATGGGCTACCCACCAAATAGCACTGGTCAGCTTGGTGGGTTATAGACCGATCTATATTTCTTCCTTTCCTACTATCAGATCCCTATTTTTACTTTCCTACCCTGTCTCCCTTGACTGACCTTTTGTTTTCTTCAACCCTGATGGTATTACAGTATTCAAGGCTAAAGGGTTCATTTCTGTCTTTCCTATATCTCTTTCTTTTAACCTCGTGGGCTGTCACCTTGAATGCCCACATAAGCTGCATGTTCAAATGCAGCCCCATTGCAACTTATAGCATAAGTATGCAATGGAATTTGCGTTATCGACTACAGCTGGATACATGTAAGAAGAAAGAAGGGAAAAAAGAAGATTAAATAGTGCACATTTTTGTAGGTTATCATCCTTACCTCGACTTTGCCTTTGAATTTAGCTTTTTCTTTGTTGATAATACTGATTGTATGTTTCAATTTTGATAAATTAACATTATTAAGATCTAATCCATTCAGCTGGCCTTCAAGTGTATACTTTCCTACTACCCTTTGCTGTTCTTCTGTGAGATCACTGACAAGACCAGCTTCCTAAACATAACAGGACAAACACAATTAAAAACACAGGCTACAGAAGAAAAAATGTTCTAAGTGTATAATGTCAATCCACTGCTTATTTTGTATTTCAGCTTTATACAGTTTAATCCCATTATTGGTTATAGGAAAAAGGGCCTCCTAGGCTTGTCAAACCATTAAGTTTTTCTTAAAAGGTTAAAAACGAAATTAACATTTGTTTTATTTTAGGAAGTAATATTTTGAGGTTCTTTTAATTATTTTATTTTGAGTCTGTTTATCTTACCTCAATTGAGGTAATAAAAATAAAATAATTAACATTTGTTAATAATGTTATCCCAAGGGAATAAGTAAATCTGCACACACACATAAATATAATGTATTTTATCGAAAATACCAAAGAGAAAAGTTTTTTATTTCATATTCCAACATGAAAATTGGCCAATATTTGGCATAATTATATAAACTTCTAAATTTTTTTCAAGAAAACCATACATTTTAAAACATTAATCTTTAATCATATATAAAATAATATATATATATATATATATATTTTTTTTTTTTAAGTTTCTCAGTGTAGTAAACCTCTACTCATGTCCAGATAATATTTCTCTTGATATTTTAATAGTTCCTAGATCAATTTTTTTGCACTGATTTCAAATTTATATTTTTTTTAAAAAAATGATAATGGGTCTGTAGATTTAACAAAGTTTTTAATTTTTCATCTTATTAGAACACAGCATAAAATCTAGAGGTAATTGTAGAAATTTACCAAATTCTTTCTGTCTAAGGATCTTGTAAATGCATGCCTTTTGTTGTTCCTAGAATTAGCAGAGTACTAATGAGCCATCATGACTTTTTTGACATACTTTATGTGGTGACATACCCCATGTTATGTTCTGTCAATCAAACCCAAAATACAAGGTGTGGCAGAAACAATGACCCATTTTAAACATGTTATTTAGGTATGAAGAAATACAACTACACATTATTAGTATACATTGTTTAAAAGAACACATCCTACCATTAATTACACATGTCACTTTATGTAAATTATGTCCTTTAGGTGCCCACCACTGTTGGTGATGCAAACTTCTGCACGAACACGCATATTCTTCATAACCTTACGAAGAGTGTCACCTGTTATGGCCTCAATTTCGGCGTGAATGCTGTTTTTCAAGTCTTCAAGAGTTGTTGGCTTGTTAGCATACACTTTGAATTTTAGGAATCCCCACAGAACAAAATCACAAGCCAATAAATCGGGCAAACGGGATGGCCAGTTGACATTGCCAAAGCAACTCTTACTCTTTAAATGTTCTCCGGGGTGCAAACCGTACGTGGCCTACCAGGTGGCTTATTGTTTGTTGCAGATGCTGTTGCTCTGAACGGTTGGACCCATCTCGTAATCAACTTCCGAGACGGAACTTGATCATTCCGACCAATGTTAAAATGTTGCCAGAACAAATACTGTGTCTGTACGACACTGTCACTACATTTGAAAAAGTTTCTATTGCAAACGCATGCAATGCTTTGAAATGCATTATGCATTGGTACCAATATCAACTCTCTAGGAAGCCATGTCCAATAATGGTGGGCAAATTAAAATGAGTCATTGTTTCTGCCGCACCTGGTATATGTAAGATAACTTTTATTAAGTTGAGATTCATGAGATATACAGCAGGGTACACCAAGTGGGATTACAAATGCAATGATGATGTCTTGAAGAACTATGCTTAGAACCAGTCATTAAGTACATACAAAAATACCAGAACTACTGGATGAATCAATTGTGATTAATTAATTCAGACAGAGTTCCCAAAGCCATGCTTCGTTATTGTCCAACAGAAAAAAAATCTTTGGGCCGTCCAAGGAAGTGCTGGATACAAAATTTGTCAGTGAGATCGTAACATGCCTCTAGGCCTAAGACTTGTATGGATGAAGAAGAAGATATAAAAATATTATTGTACAAATATATTTTCATTGTAAACATTTAATTTTGCTAATGTTCAATGTAATGCTATTGATTTGGCATTATGCTGACATGAGCAGAAGGTTAATTTTACTACTTAAATGCATAAATAATAGTTTTAAAAAACTAAAAGAACACGCTTTATTAGAGAACTAAAAAATGAAAAATAATTTTAATTTCCAATATGCTTGGGATAAAATAAAGTGGTCAACAAAAAAATCATCTCCAACACATATAGAATAAAATTAGAGTTATCAACAAAAAGAAAATAATTTTACCATCAAAAGCGTGGGATGCTCTATATCAATTAATATATTTGATAATAAACAGATATTGGTAAAAGTAAGCTCTCTAAGAAGAAGATGTAAAAATCATAAAGAGCACCCCACGCTTTTGATGGTAAAATTATTTTCTTTTTGTTGATAACTCTAATTTTATTCTATATGTGTTGGAGATGATTTTTTTGTTGACCACTTTATTTTATCCCAAGTGTATTGGAAATTAAAATTATTTTTCATTTATTAGTTCTCTAATAAAGAGTGTTCTTTTAGTTTTTTAAAACTATTATTTATTTTTTATTTTTTAGTTTTAATATTTTACAGAATAAGATAAAAATGTAAATATCTTTAAATTCGATACTATTGTAGTATGAGCTAAAAGTAATACTCTTCTATACAAAAAACCCTTCCAGCCGGATTTGAACCAGCGATGTATGGATTACTGAATTTATATACCACTAAGAGTTCACGCTCTACCAACTGAGCTCTTACAACGATTGACTAAAAACTCGACAAGTCCGCAACCTATTATACCAGTTTTCATTTTTTGATTTTCGGATGATTCTGGCCAGGATTTTAGAAACAAAATATGAAATTATTACATTGTCACGGGTCCTCTACATGTATACAAAGTTTCAAGTCGATCCAGTGTTTCTAAGTGGGTGAAAATCGCGTTGAAAGATTCCGTTACATTGATACAAAAACACTTTTTTTTTATTTTCTGATGATTATGGCCAGGATTTTAGAAAATATAAATATGAAATTATTGTATTGTCACGGGTCCTCTACAAGTATACAAAGTTTCAAGTCGATCCAATGATTTTACGTGGGTGAAAATCGCGTTGAAAGATTCCGTTACATAGATAGATAGATACAGGTCAAGCTAATATAAAGCGTGTAAAAAAGGTAAATTTCTGTGAGAAGTATTAATGCTATATGATGTAAATGACATTTCTTAATTCTGTATGCATGAATCACAGAACAGAAAACTGGAGAAACAACAAACTGGAGAAACCTAGTGGAATCGGTGATATAACTGCATTCAGTTGGCTTAGGATAGGGAATAAAGAACTAAGTACGTAGATTCCATAAACCATACAGTTAGATCTTACCTTACAAGCTAAGTACACAGGTTCACTGTTAAATTTGGTTGCTCGAGATCGTCTCGCTTGGTCATGAATGCTCATATATGCTTTTACAGGCATCAGATCTTTATTAACAAGATACAAAGTCTTTGCCAGGCCCCAAGTTGTATCCAGAGATGCACCACTCCTCTCCAATGGATCCAACACATCCACAAATACATTCTCAATGGGCTTCTCTGAAAAACAGTAATTTATTATATAGCAAAATATATCTTTTTCATCACCCTAGCCAAATGGAAACAAAAAATTACCAAATAAAGCACCAAAGAATTTTGAAACTGAAAAAAATCTAATAAGAAATAAATCTATATATAGAGAAAAATTTTTGCCTGAACCAGAAATTGAACCCTGAGAATTTAACACTTTTGAAAGAAAGATTTTGAGAACACTTTTGAAAGAAGGATTTTGAGAAGGCAAACATTTTTCTCTTTGCCTTGTTTACAATAGTCTAGTTGTGTACATTAGCAAATAAGGCATATTATGGACTACTTCCAATCCTAAAATGCAAAATTGTCTTTAGGAAAGTTAAAATAAGACTATATAAAACCTGCATACATCCAATATTGATATATGGAATTGAAACCTGGACAATGACAAAGAGCTCTGAGAAAGATTTTGAGAAGGATATGTGGACCAGTAAAAGAGAATAGAAGACAGAGAATGAGGTATAATAAAGAAATCTATGACCTTTCTAAGGAACCTGATTTATCAGCTCTAGTGAAATTAAAAAAAATGCAATGGCCGGACACATTCAAAGATTGGACAAATAATGCATGCCTAAGAAAGTGATGACGAGATGTTTGGGAAGCAGCCAGTAAGAAAATCTAAGAAAAGATGGGTGGACTCAGTGAAGGAAGATTGTCATCAAATCCTGAACAGTAGGAACTGGCAACAGAGAGTATTAGATAGAGAAGATTGGAGGTCTCGCTCAAGAAGGCCCAGGCCGTTATGGGCTGTAGTGCCATTGGAAGAAGAAAAAGCTGTGTACATTAATTTACTTATTTCAATCATAGTAATAGCATCTTAATATTAATTTAATATATATATATATTATATACACACATATATATATATATATATATATATATATTATCTTTATCTAAGTTATGGACTCCTGCTGAGCTTACATGTAGTTTACAGAATAAAGTACTAGTTAACTCTTCAAGAATTATAACTATGCAATGGACTCATGTCATCAGCTTGTCTAGATACACATAATGAATAATGAATGAATGAATGATTGAAATAAAACTCTTAACACATTTTTTTGGAAAACACAAATTAAATTATAAAATATACAGTTATACAAGATTATTCTTTATTTGAAAGTAAAACTAGAAAGGGAACTGTTGCTATGCTTAGGATTACAACTGACATTATACTGCATAATGTGAACATATTTATATCTTAAAGATGAAGACTCCATTATGAATAATAATCATCTGAAGTTTAACTTTCATGAAGATTAAAAGAATATTTTACATTTATTAAATATTTATCAACGTACACAAATTGTGGTATTTACTTCGCAATGACTTTTTTTTCCCCCAAGTTCTTCAGAATTGTAGCACACATACATGAACAGGTAATAAAACATCTAGGGGATGGGAGGACATATATGTAAATCAAGTTTTTCCATAGTGTTAGTTCTTATCAATTTTGAGAATACTTTTAATTTATATTTGAAGAGAATGGGGCTTGGACCCAGGACCTTTGGCTTTCTAGGCCAATACTCTACTGACTGAGCTATCTGAGCAAGTTCAAATCTAAATGCAATCTAGCTCAGTCGGTAGAGTATTGGCCTAGAAAGTCAAAGGTCCTGGGTTCAAGCCCCAGTTTGAGCATATAATTTTCTCTTCAAATATGATTTATCCATCATTGAGATGTATGAAATGAATAATAAAAACATACCTTTAATTTGTTCTTCCGCTTTCCAAACTGCAGACTCGAAGTCTAGAGCAAACTTTTTGACAGCACCTGAACATTTTTCTGTTGTCAGACTACTAATATCTGGAATACCATGTGATTTTAAAAGAGGATCCTCTGGAGTTTCCATCGGTATTTCAGGTAATCTGGAATTAAAATATAATGCAATAAGACCAAAGAATATTGTAAATTATTACAATTATTATTACTACTATTTTAAAAGATAAATTAATCCCAGTAAAGGCCTTAGGAGGCCTTGGGGTAGTAGAAGGTTAAGATTCCACCTTTCTAGACAATCAGCAACAGATGTCGGCTGGATGATCAGCTCTGCATAACAGCCATCTTTACCACCTGAATAAGCATCTGGTATTCATTTTCATTAGAGGCTGATTCAATTCCAGGAACATGGTGCCACCAGAGGATTAGCCCAGTTTAAAAACTCTGGGACTCAAACCCCGAATTCCGGCTTGTAGTGTATTGCCTTAACCAACTATGTGCATACTAGGGCATCCTCCCATTACTATTATAATAAAGCTAAACTAACAATGTAAATTAACATTAATTTAGTTTAAAATAGCGTTATAGGTAATCTAAAGATAGACAGAAAGCATTTTAAAATTATTGCTTGCGATGGGTATCCCGTACTCGAACTACCACATAGAGAGCATCTGTAATAATCCTGCTAGAGATTTTGTACGGTGTACGTCAAATCGGCATGGGAGGTTACCAGTAAACTCAACACCTTAACCTAACTTCGTGGAAAAATTATCACTTGGTAAATGTTTCGTCTGCGAAAGGACAGCCATGATAAATCGAGTTAAATAATAATGGATTAATTAAAGTATAGACAAGCACACTGACGATTTTAATTATTAACACATGAATTGACGAAACAAACATAACCTTACAATAATGTTCACAATCTGTAAAATCAACACTTTACTTACAATATAATATAACCATTCCTGCATGGTGTAATAACTGAACTTTTTCTTGTGCATAAAATCCTACGCCCTGCTATTGACAGTGCCATATTAGTTGTATTTTTCAACTAAATATATAAATCTTCAAGAAGTTCCATTAACTTTTATTCCAGGGCTTACTATGTCTACAGGTTCTCTATGGTCTACAGGCGTATATTTATTTTGGCCCGTAAATATTATAACGATCTATGTAGCCATGTAACAAAAGTTGAACTAGTTAATAAAAGTCTCAACAGAGGTCAGGAGGTGTTTAAAATATTATTTGGGTTATCTATATGCCAGGAGATCTGCTTAAAGATTTGTTCTAATAGTATAATTTATACACGTATATACGAAGTGTTGGGGGAATACAAGGAGACCAAATAAGATAATTCCTATTCCTAGTAAATAAGGGTTAAAATAAGTACATTATAGAAAATAAGGAGAGTAAAGTAAGAATGTGATAAATACAAAGCGATGGCCAATAAATATTCTGTCACCGGGACATGGATATTTTTATCTTGGAACAACTTAGAGATTGTGTATGGACATGATCTAAATTCATGTATTTTATGTCTTTCGGGCTAAATGGTTTTATTAACACTCAACGTTTCGTCTACTACTGCGGTAGACATCCTCAGGAGATCCTGCGTGCTCCTTGACCTCCTAACTCTTCAAATGTCGGCTGCAGACTGGCTGTGCGTTAACGACGACGATTAATGTATGGGACTAATGTCCCTGACAATATAGGGACTTATTTTATGTGCCCTCTTTGTCCAATGATAGAAATATAGGCTGGTTATGTTTTCATGTGTTTCTTTACGGTGGCTGTACAAAGCTCCATAGTAACTCCACCGGGAGGTCAAGCGTGGGTTGTAGTTCGATGTTTCTGGAGGACGCCTCTGGTGAATGTAGGTTCATCAGTGCGCCGTCCTGGTCGCTGGTTGGTTGTTGGAGCTCCATCCGCAAGCCGCGCTTGAAGTCTTGGTCGAGTTGAGATTAATTTTAATTTAAATTAGGTTTGAATTTAGAAGATTAATTGCTCTGAAGTTCCGAGGAGAAGTCGCAGTTGGGAGAAGAAAATCCAAAAAAGGCCCTTTTCAGGATGTGCTGACTGACGAAATTTAGAATTTAGAATAATTTAATTAATGCCAAAACAAAAATAAATTTAGAATTTAGTTTAAGGAATTATTAATTTACTGGTGGAGTTTAAGGAACCACTACGACATTTGTCTTCACGCTAGGGAAAACAACCGAAAACCCTAGCAGAGTGGCTTGAAGTTAATGAAATTATCTAAAAGTCAGCTTATTCGGTTTATTTTTTAATGGAAAACCGGCGAAAGAACCATCAATTCTGGTCGCTAAGGCTGGGGTTGGTTCATCAGCCCTCCGTGCTTTTTCGTTCGCAGTTTGTATTTATTTTCGCTTGTATTAAGTGAAATAAATACCACTATTTCGTCCGGAAGGTACTGGAGCTGACTGTTCACTTGATCAATGAGATCATTGAACATCGGGGATTTGTGGGTCTGAATGGAATCCATTATGTTTTCTGGCCGAAACGTTTGATTTTACTTGTGTGGATTTCTCACTTCCATTTCTGGAAGCTGATTGGTCCGCAGTCGGTCTCGCGATGGGTGGGCAGGGAGGCTGTGCGTTAGAAATCGTGTCCTTATTTATAGTTGAGTATTGTGTGGTGATGTTTTCTACACGATTTCCAACGCACAGCCAGTCTGTAGCCGACATTTGTAGAGTTAGGAGGTCAAAGAGCACGCAGAATCTCCTGAGGATGTCTACCACAGTAGTAGACGAAACGTTGAGTGTTAATAAAACCAGACCACGGCCATATATGAATCAAGACACCTGCCGTGAAGATCTACAATTTTACATGATCTAAATTGTTTGAAATTGGACTTAGTCTCCTTGTATTTCTAATGCTTTATATTATTGTAGATGCAAAAAAGTAAGGAGAAGAGAGAGGAAATAAAAAGAGGGAGAGTGCAAAAGATAAAATAGAATCTGCGTGCTACTAAATATGACATTAATTTTAATTAAATTTACTTTTTAGATTTCACAGTGTTTCACATCTTGAGCCCATTTAATTTATCTATAATTTTCCTTCCACATTTCTGTATTACTCCAATCTCCATCGCCTAATCATTTTTTTCCTGCTTAAAATAACACTAATCCTTGTTATTTTTGGGCCGCCCTCTTCTTCTTCTACCTAATAGCATCTATTTCGGCATAGAATAGAAATAAAGAATTTATGCTTTATAATAGAACACCTCTAAAACCATAATTAAATAATATACGTTTATTTAACTTTTTGTAATAATGTACAATGAAGAGAATTGATATTTTTATTACTATAAATAAAATACCTCACACTAAGAGAACCAAAATAAGAGTGTTTCAAATTTATATTCAGGAAAATTCGGATTTAAATTCTCTGAACTAGACAAACTGACTGAGATAATTACGTGATTTTCCATTAATATCTTAAATCGACAATGTGTCCTATAACATAAATTTATTGAATTTACTTAATATTAAAAAAAAAAGATATACAAACGAACGAGTAAAGATTACTTTATGTCGAATTACACAACACAGAATTGTGCCTGATTTTGTTTTCACTACGGTCCGAAACATTTAAATGTCACGAAAAATTAGTGTTTAACTAATGTAAAAGTTAATCAAGTTACATATTAATAACTACCATCCATTTAACTATTAATCATTCCTTAATAAATTAGAAAAAAACAATGAACATGCACTAAACACATCATATCACACAGAGCCAACTGTAGCACGCTCAAATATGACACGTGCGATATCTCCTTAGATGTAAAATTCTCAAAGTTTAATAATAATAATAATAATAATAATAATAATAATAATAATAATAATAATAATAATAATAACAATAATAATAATAATAATAATAACTTACTGGGTCTATCGAACCCGGCGGTTCCTTAGATGTAAACCTCTCAAGATTAATAATAATCTCTATCTTCGGGTTTTTACAGCTGCTGCCGTCTTCCCGTGCATCTTCGATGCTTAGCCCTCTAGCTTGCATTACTGTCTTCATGTTTTCCTTCCATGTTAACTTTGGTCTCGCTCTTTTCTTCTTTCTGTTCGGATGCCATTCATATAGTTGCTTCGGCCATCGCTCATCTTCCATTCTTAAAACATGTCCTAACCACTTTAATTCCTTCTCCTCAATTCTTTAAATTGTGCTTTCTTCTGCTTCCATTGTGTTTCTAATTCCGTTATTTGTGACATGTTCTAATTTAGACTTTCTGGCACTTCTGCGTAAATAATCCATTTCTAGAGCTATTAGTCTATTCTTGTAATACTTATTGATTGTCCATACCTCATTTCCATACATTGCAACAGATTCCACCAATGTTTTACCAATATAATAATCCATCCATAGTAATTCTGCCCGAAGGCAGGTCCTTCACTGCAATCATAGAATTTTCATGCTATGCTTGCAGCTTTACTAGGGAATTGTGTAGGTGTGGTAGCTTCCCGTTGCTTTCCACACCGGTGAAGGATGATGATGATAATGATAATGGTGAGGATGATAATGATAAGGATGATGGCCATATGATTTCGGGGACCGTTTGGGCCTTAAAGTTTTCCTGACATTTGTCTTACAGGTGAGGAAAAACCCGGATAAAAACCTCACCCAGAAAAACTGCCCCGACCGGGGATCGAACCCGGGCCCGCTGCGTGACAAGGCAGCACGCTACCTCGAGACCACAGCGGTGGACAATATAATAATAATAATAATAATAATAATAATAATAATAATAATAATAATAATAATAATAATAATAATAATAAAATATAATAATTTTTGTCTAATACCATCAGGTTGTCTTTTATGACATTTCTGTTTTTCTCCCCTGGAATTGGCGTAATTGTAACCCACTTCTGAAATTGGGGCGCCTAGAAGGCGGGGTTACGTTACCCCGAAGATATGATGGGTGATAAATCATAATGAAGTGTCAGAAGAGTTCTTAACTTAAACATGATCAACATCATCATCACTCCAGGGATTAGGCAATTGCCCGTTCCGACTTCATAATGCATCAGCCCAACGTCTCCTAGGTCTTCCAACATCACGTCTTCCTCTTGCTTGATAATTTCTTGCTAACAATGAATATCTCTCCTTACTCATTCCATCCATATGATCAATCCATTTCTGTCTGTAATTCGTGACCTTATCCAATAAAGAGTCCACCGCTGTGGTCTCGAGGTAGCGTGCTGCCTTGTCACGCAGCGGGCCCGGGTTCGATCCCCGGTCGGGGCAGTTTTTCTGGGTGAGGTTTTTATCGGGGTTTTTCCTCACCTGTAAGACAAATGTCAGGAAAACTTTAAGGCCCAAACGGTCCCCGAAATCATATGGCCATCATCAACACCCTTATCATTATCATCATCATCCTTCACAGGTGTGGAAAGCAACGGGAAGCTACCACACCTACACAATTCCCTAGTAAAGCTGCAAGCATAGCATGAAAATGCTATGATTGCAGTGAAGGACCTCCTTCGGGCAGAATTACTATGGATGGATGGATCCAATAAAGGCTGTACTTAACTTAAACTTAACCTTAAATTCCAGACCATGGACAACCACAGGAAAAATCCCTATGGTTTGACCGGGAATCGAACCCGGGACCTCATGAACAGTAGTCAGAAACGCTGACCACTAGCCCATGAGGTTGGTAATAATAATAATAATAATAATAATAATAATAATAATAATAATAATAATAATAATAATAATACTCCATTTATCCTAATCCGTAGCTCGACATAGCTACTTCAAATCCAACTGTTCTTATAATTTTAACATACAAAGTTGTAAACTTTTTTCTTATTTGAACAAATTTCTACACTGAGAAATTATTTATGAAATGAGACCACAAGAGAATAAACAGAAATAAATATAAATGGCGTGAACATCTACAAAGAATGTCAAATAATCGTTTATCAAAACAGATATTTTGTTATATACCTGAAGGCCGAAGAAATGTAGGAAGACCGAAACGACGTTGGAAGGACGGCCTGTAGCATATTGTGCAGCGGGGAGCGGAACGGGCCAATAGGCCCATACCTTGAAGAAGAAGAAGAAGAAGAAGAAGAAGAAGAAGAAGAAGAAGAAGATGATGATGAATTCCTACAACCTGCATTTTACCCTTGGAGTATATCGCAGAGTATTTAGTCTAAGAAATGCTGTGTGTTAAAATACGAAAATTTATCCTTCATTGTACAGCGTGTCCACCGCTGTGGTCTCGAGGTAGCGTGCTGCCTTGTCAAGCGGGCCCGGGTTCGATCCCCGGTCGGGGCAGTTTTTCTGGGGTTTTTCCTCGCCTGTAAGACAAATGTCAGGAAAACTTTAAGGCCTAAACGGTCTCCGAAATCATATGACAATCATCATCATCCTTCAGCGGTGTGGAAAGCAACGGGAAGCTACCACACCTACCATTCCCTAGTAAAGCTGCAAAGCATAGCATGAATGACCTGCTCTCGGGCATAATTACTATGGATGGATGGATTGTACAGTGTTTGAGTTAGTGTCTAGTCTAGACAGTGATTAACCAACTGCATATAAAATAAAAAAAAAACAGTTATTCATCCATTAAAGGTATGTGTTGTTATACACCTTTGGATCTGCAAATCTTGAAACCAGAGGCCAGCACGATAACCACTGGCCCCCGGGACTTAATCAATTGATCGTGACATTATTTAGCAGGTCTAGTGTTAAATTATCAAAATCAATGCGATCCTGATGACCAAACTTGGAATATTTGAACTTCGTAATGAAATGAGGATTGTTCATCGAATAGGCCGTGTTTAAACAATAGAGAGTTGGTTTAATAGGGAAGAAGAGCTCTCCTGTTAAGTTGAAGTTGGCCTCAGGCAATTCACGTTCTCTGAAGTGTACGCTAGCCTTAATTAAGAAATTACCTCTTCTCCACCCTGTCATTATACATTTTTCGATTCGTTATAACACTAAGTTGTCCCAACATCTCTGACTGAAATTAACACTTTTTACTGGCACTTTACCCTAGTAGTCTGCTCCTATCTAGATCAACATTACATACACAGCAAGTGTTATTTGTAGACTAGCATGGTGGTCCGCGGCTTGTTATAACTTATTCAGACAATAAAATATATTATGTGACCTTTAGATCGAACATAAATGTTATTAATTGTTACATAGGGCGACTAGGATCCGTAGAAATATATTATTAAATGGAATAAACACTGAACAAATGAAGGAACATTTGAAGAGATGACGGAATCAAATACCTAGAAACAATAATTACAATCACGATTGAGATGCATAAAGAAATTAAACATTGGTTCCAATTGGAAATGTAAGCTATTATGCATTATAGGGCCTCTTGTAATCCTAACTTCTCTAAAAACATTTTTTTTTTATTCAATGCCCCAGGTTGATATTTCGACATTTCTGGTTTCTCTTCTGGCATTGGCATAATTGTAACCCACTTCTGAAGTTGGGGCGCCTAGAAAGCGGAGTTACATTACCGCGGTGATATGATGGATAATGAAGCGGCAAGAGAGTTCTTAATCTAAACTTAACCTAAATTCCAGACCATGGACAACCACAGGAATGATTACCTTTAAGGAAAAATTCCTATGGTTTGACGTAAAATCGAACCCGGTACCTCATGAACAGTAGTCAGAAACGCTGACCACTAGCCCATGAGATGAAACTTCCAGTTATACTGTATGTTGCGAAACATGGTCATTTCCATTTTTCCTAAATTCGTTTTTCCAGTAAACTGCACAGTTCTTTTATCTGAAAAAAAATATATAATTTGAATTTTTTCTCATGAAGTTAATTTGTGTGGTTAGGGTACTTGTTGGCTTGTTTCGGTCCGAGTTTAGGATTTTTCCAGAAGTCTTTTAATTGGACGTTCTGGTCGTCTTTTCCCAATTGGTTTGTAAGTCTTCAGGAATTTTGGCAGTCAGTCGTTTGCCATTCTATCGATATGTTTTAACCACTCAATTTTGTAATATTATATTTTTTTAAACACTGGAGTCATATTTAGTTCGTTTGTTATTTCTGTATTAGTCTTATGGTCCAATCCTTTGTATCCTGCTGTTTTTCACATGTACCTCAAATCTACTGTTCTTATTTTTGAGGCGTCGCCTCCTATGATAGTCCCATGATTCACTGCCATTAGAGTATGAATCGCCAATTTAAATGTAGGCCTATAGCTAATTTAATTATTGTTTCCTTTAGCATTGTTTTTTGTTTAAATACATTATTTATTACTCCTCTTATTTTTGTAAAGTTATTTAACTTGTTACTGATATATTTTTCTCCTTCATATGATATTATCATAATCATAGTACATTCACGAATTTTAGGGCATTTGTTGACCTGTTTTGGCCTTAAGAGAAACAGCATCCAAAAGTATTTTGAGTGGACGTCCTGGTCTTCTTCTTCCTGCAGATTGATAGCTTAACATTTTGTTTGGGTATCCTGTGATCTTCCATTCGATCAACATGTTGCGTCCATTTTAACTTATAATCAGAAATGTTGTTGCCTAAAGGTTCCATGTGTAATTCTTCTAAGATGTCTTCATTTTTTTTGTGATCTAGTAGTGTGTATCCTGCAGTCCTCCGAAGGTATCTCATTTGAGCAGATCTAAGTCTCTGTATATCCTTCTGTTTCAATGTCCATACTTTGCTACCATACAATAGAGTTGGAAGAGCCAGTGTTTATACACTTTTAGTCTTGAATGTTTTTGGACTAACTGTTACTTGAAGATAGAATTTATTAACCCTAAAATCCTTAAATTTTTTATATTAAGTCATATGATATTAAGTTTCCTAAATTAGTTGAATGTATTCATTTGTTATTTTATTGTCAATAACAATTTTACTTATTATTGGATCTATCATCATCATCATCTTCTTCTTCAAGGTATGGGCCTGTTGGCCCGTTCCGCTCCCCGGCGCACTACATGCCGCAGTGCAGGTCGTCCTTCCAACGACGTTTTGGTCTTCCTACATTTCTTCGGCCTAGAGGCCTATAATGAAGCAGCTGTTTTGATAAACGATTATTTGACATTCTTTGTATATTGGATCTGTTTGATAAACGATTATTTGGCATTCTTTGTATATTGGATCTATATCTCATTTAAATGTCATTGTTTTGATTTTATTTATGGATATTGTTAGCCTATTTTCTGATGCTATTTAATTTAATTTAAATATATATTTCTGTAAATTATATTTATTTCATATCTGAGATGATTACCTGGTCGTCTGCAAATAATAAAGTAGCCTACTTAACTGTTTTCATTTTCAGTTTTAGATGCCTCATGTTTCTTTATTTTGCCATTTTGTGATTATTTCATATATATATATATGTGTGTGTGTGTGTGTCCACCGGTGTGATCTCGAGGTAGCGTGCTGCCATGTCACGCAGCGGGCCCGGGTTCGATCCCCGGTCGGGGCAGTTTTTCTGTGTGAGGTTCTTCTCGGGGTTTTTCCTCACCTGTTAGACAAATGTCAGGAAAACTTTAAGGCCCAAATGGTCCCCGAAATCATATGGTCATCATCATCATCATCATCCTTATCATTATAATCTCATCATAATCCTTCACTGGTGTGGAAAGTAACGGGAAGCTACCAAACCTACAATTCCCTAGTAAAGCTGCAAAGCATAGCACGAAAATGCTATGATTGCAGTGAAAGACCTGCCCTCGGGCAGAATTACTATGGATATATATAGCCGGCGAATTAGTTATTATTTTATGACTGTACAACAATAACAGAATAAAAATAAAATATAATTCTAAATTATCAATTTCTGCAGATTAACAGAAACTTAAGACAAGAATGTCCTCTCTCACCTATTCAATATATATATATATATATATATATATATATATAAATCCTAAAATAATAATAATAATAATAATAATAATCATAATAATAACAATAATAATAATAAAAATAATAATAATGATAATAATAATAATAATAATAATAATAATAATAATAATAATAATATAATTGTAACTTTCCAAAGTCTACTTAGTAATTATTATTTTAAATCATGATAGACTGAAGTAAAGAGGAAAGTTTTACTCGGTTTTGTAAGTTATTTAGGAAAGGCGGTATTTCACGAAGTAATCCATAGAATCTAAATCACGGTTTGTATCGCTCGCACGTGGAACTGGTCACCAGCGGTTTGACAATATAATTTATTATAGGTTAATAGCGATTGTTTCTGAGGTTTCATTATACTAAGTAAACTGTGTGGAGGCAAGAAATAAATCTACCAGAATACCGTACGTCACCATTTCTCAAGAGCCTGCCCGCACCCTCAGTGGCGTATTCTGATATTACAGTAATTACACTATATAAAAAATATAATTCACTTTCAAGCTAACCTGGGATTACGAGTTAATATAGGTATCCAATAAACAGCATCGAATACCTTTTTTCTATTAGGAAAATTTGCTAAAAGGATGAAAAAAGTCCCTATAATACACTATAGTATGCGTTTCCAGAGTTGAGCCTATGTTTACTTTATTTTTCCGCCTCTTTCATGTCATTATCTTTCCCTCTCATTTGATGAAGCTTGAACACACTTTTCGTGAGATAAAACAATATATTACTTGCCCAAGTTAAGTCTACACGGTTAGAGGGAATGCGTGTTAGCGCTAGTGTCGCAAAACTATTTTTCTATGGAAGGGAGAATCCCTAAACATATGTGAAATATTGTATGAAGGTTAAATTAGTCAATTATTTTATGACTTTTGAAGGTTTTGGATCATTTAAAATCACAGTGTTTTTCATCTCTCTAATACCAGACTCACAACACAACACAGCGGACGGGAATTGACAACATGTAATGAAGAAGGAAAAGGAGGGACAGCTCATTCCCCAATGGTAGTGATAAAGCCAAATATTTTGTCCACGTCCAGTTAAAACTAGACACACTTCCTCTCTCTTTCTTCCTTTCGTATCCCCCGATAGCTTCAATCATATTCTCAAATCTCGTGTTGCAGTTTCTCGTGTCTCCACCCACGATACTCCCCGATCCTGTTTCTCACCTGTCATCTGACCTTAAACGTCATTAATGCACGCCCGTTCACGCACTTGCGCACCAAGAATGAGGTGGAAGAATAACATTAACTATGATTTGAGGGAAGTAAATTATACAGGGGATGATTGGAAAGCATTAGCTCAGGATAGGGATGTATGGAGGACTTGTGTCCGCGCGGCTATTAATCTACGGATTCGATAGTGCCAGTGAGTTAGTAGTTATTCAGTTATCTATATTTCCGTAATTTATATTCTGATAATTTCTAATAACATGAAAAAGTTACTAAATTCTTCGTTTAGAAGAATTGAACTATTTCACAACGTACGCAGCTACTCCCTATCCAAAGGTAGGAATACCCCATATGTAAGGTAATCTTCTACAAAATGAAATTCAAGATTCAACTCCAATAATAATAATAATAATAATAATAATAATAATAATAATAATAATAATAATAATAATAATAATAATAATAATAATAATAATAATAATAATAATAATAATAATAATAATAATAACAACAACAATAATCCAGTGGATACTATAAAGTGGTTTGATGAAGTCAAAAATGACTTAAAATTGGCAGGAATTACTAAAGAAGATATCCCAAACAGAGATATATTTAGAATTAAGGTGAATAAGCGGTAAGTAGCCCAAGAGGACAAACCGAAGAAAAAGACTGGAATAACTTGGACAGATGACAGATAACAAGCTCATAGCAAAAGAATGAAAGAAATTTAGGCTCAAAGGAAACGCCTCTAAGTATTTTGCGTAGTCCTACATGGGCTCATCCTCAATGGAAAAAAAAAAATAATAATAATAATGGGAATGAAAGACACGTATGGAAGCTTCCTGTAGGAAAACCACAGGGAAAACGCCCAGTTGGTAGTCAAAGAATGAGATGTGAGAATAACATTAACTATGATTTGAGGGAAGTAGATTATACAGAGAATGATTGGAAAACTTTAGCTCAGGATAGGGATGTATGGAGAGCTTATGTCCGCGCGGCCATGGACCTACGGGTTCGATAGTGCCAGTGAGTTAGTTTAATAATAATAATAATAATAATAATAATAATAATAATAATGATATCCATCCATCTATACTCATTCTGTCCGAGGGCAGATCTTTCACTGCTATCATAGCATTTTCATGCTATGCTTTGCAGCTTTACTAGGGAATTATAGGTGTGGTAGCTTCTCGTTGCTTTCCACACCGGTGAAGGATGATGATGATGGCCGGATGATTTTCGGGGACTGTTGGGCCCTAAGCTTCCTAATATTTGTCTTACAGGTGAGGAAAAACCCCGAAAAAACCTAGCCCATGAGCCTGTCCGGACCAGGAATCGAACCCGGGCCCGCTGCGTTACAAGGCAGCACGCTACCTCGAGACCACAGCGGTGGACATAATAATAATATAATAATGTTTATTTATTCTGGCAGAATTAAAGTAATAAGGCATTCTCTTTCCCTCATCCAGCACAAATAGGCCTAAATAAATTACAAATTTATAATTAAATGTAATTTATATATAGTGTGCAACTTAAATAAAATTATAAAAAACATGAACATATAAAATGTGGTTTTCATACACATAAAACTTCTATAATTTTATACATTAAACACACACACACACACACACACACACACACACACACACACACACACACACACACACACACACACACACACACACACATATATATATATATATATATATATATATATATATATATATATAAACAAGTTTTGGTTGAAGATAAACCTCTGTATTAAAGGAAATGTCTTTCAGAAGATATCGTGGGAGACGAGGCCTGAAAAGGTAAACAAAGAGGATTTGTATCCTACATCAAAAGAAAAAGAAGGAGAAGAAGAATGGAAGATTGTTAATTTGTAATTTTGTGTACAAATACCAGAGTATAATGGAATCGAGAAGGTGGTGACAGGACAAGAGACGCCATGCCTCAGAGGATAGATCGGTAACAATTAGAGGAAAGGGTCGCGATAATCCTCAGCTCTACCCCACGACCACGTTCACGAATATTATTGTGCCCAATATTCGTGAGGGGGTCCAGGTGGGCAAGGATTACTCAGCGGTGCGCACCTGGTTCTTACTGAGGGGTGTCCGAAAAACTGCAAACACAGATCATATATCAATTAACTTCTAACTCAAGACATGACACTTTTATTCACAATTCCAGGTAACTCAGGTTGAATGATGGAAGATAAATTGGCTGGACGAGAGGCTTTGATTTCGGACCACGCAGGGATGCAGACCACTCAGCCTCTACTCTTAAACAATATAATATATTATCTTTGTCTTTTATATTTAAGTGAAGGCGTAGGGAAAACCCAGGAAAGTTACTTTTTTGTTGAAGTTTGAAGGGCAATTTGATTCTCCACGGAAAGAACTATCAATTAGAAGCGTGAAACAGTAAAAGACACATATTAATTACGGTTTTTTTTTGCCATCATAGTTTTGGCTTCAGGAAAATAAGCAGTTAATGTTTCTTTTTCTAGGTTTCATGGAAAAAGTGACTTGACTGTTTTTTCTCTATATCCTTCAAGTGTGTTGACTAAATGATATCTGATTTCTTATTGATGATAGGCCATTAATCTTCAGAATCAATGATAGAAAAAATATTGGTTTAGCCTTATTCTACGTTATAATAATTTTCTTAAAACAGTTTTTGAAGGCAACATTTTGAGGGGAAAAATAAGAAGACGACCAAGGGAACCTTTTTTTGAAGATATAACATAAATTATAAGATGTAGGCCTAAATGAAGAGTTGAAAAAATATAAGATTGGTTTCACTGACAAAGCATTGCCTTTAGAAAATGATTTTCTTGTTGAAGTTTTGTTTATGGGGTTGATCGACTTTCTTTCCAAGTCTTTTTATTTCTCAGAAGAAAAGGATACTTACTTACTTACTCACTGGCACTATCGAACCCGTAGGTTCATGGCCGCACGGACATAAGCTCTCCATACATCCCTATCCTGAGCTAATGCTTTCCAATCATTCCCTGTATAATCTACTTCCCTCAAATCATAGTTAATGTTATTCTCCCATCTCATTCTTGGTCTACCAACTGGCCGTTTTCCCTCTGGCTTTCCTACAAGAAGCTTCAATGCAAGTCTTTCATTCCCCATACGTGCAACATGTCCTGCCCATCGCAGTCTACGAGACTTAACTGTTCTTATTATATCTGGCTTCCTGTAAAGACCATGTAGTTCATTGTTATGTAGTCTTCTCCATTCACCTGTCTGTTCATCTCTCTTTGGTCCAAAAAATTTTCCTAAGTAGCTACTTTATTCTCAAATACTCGTAATCTCCTTTCCTCTCTTAAAGTAAGAGTCCATGTTTCGCACCCATATAATATATAACTGGTAGAATAATAGTTCTATATATTTTCAGTTTAACGTTTTTTGAAAGGAGTTGGGACATCAAGAGTCTCTGCAATGCATAATAGCACGCATTTCCAGAATTGAGCCTATGTTTAATTTCTTTGTGCATCTCATTCCTATTTGTGATTATTGTTCCTAGGTATTTGAATTCAGCCACTTCCTCAAAATTTGCCTCATTTGTCATTAGCTGTCCATTTCCATTATATATTGTATTTCTATGTGTGACCATATATTTAGTTTTATTGATATTTACTTCCAGTCCTAATTTCTTAGTGTTACTCAATAGTGTGTGCGTGTTGGCCTTTAGTATCTCCTCGCTATCGGCCAATAGTACTACATCATCAGCATAAACTAACAGCTTATTAATACCATTGAGTTGTAAGCCTTCCTCATTCTCTAAAGATTTAATGGCATGCTCTAGTACAAAATTAAATAGTAAAGGAGATAGTGCATCTCCTTGCTTCAACCCATTCTGGATTTCAAAAGTGTCCGAAAACTGTTTGCCTACACGCACCCTACTCTTTGTGCCATTTAGACACATTCGTATAAGTCTAACTAACTTTTTAGGAATTTCGAACTCCAGCAGGATACTATATAACTCCTCCCTCTTAATTGAATCATATGCTTTTTTGAAGTCTACATACAGTTGATGTACTGTGCCATTATATTCCCATTTCTTTTCTAAAATCTGTCTTATACTAAAAATCTGATCTGTTGTATAAGACTCTTTATTCCATAAAATAGAGTTTAATGTCATTATCATTGCCCTTTATTTATCTATTTTAGTTATAATCTCATCACTACTATTAGCTTGTTTATTAAAACATAACTTTCAGATATTACTTTGTTTTTAACATCTTTAATTTGTTTACCATCTACAGGTAAATTCTCAATTTTATCATCCTTCACGAAAAGATATTCACACTTTTTCATTTTAATGTTTAATTTAGTCTTCTTATATTCTTCTTGAAGTTTTCATACAATATGATTTAGATGATCCATGTCTCCCGCTATCATGATCTGATAATCTACGTAATACCAAAATACATCATAAATATTAATTGTATTGTATTCATAACATGTAATCGTTTATGTATATTGTAATTTAGAATGTAAGACTATTTTTTTTGTATTTTTTTAAAACCTGGTTGAGTGGTAGACAAGGCCTTAACTCTGCCAGGTAAAATAAAGCTATTATTGTTATTATTATTATTATTATTATTATTATTATTATTATTATTATTATTATTACATAGTAAACAAACTTGTTCCTCCTATTTACACTCCCATGGGTTCACATTTCTTGTGCCAATTTTGTAAGGCTGCTCCAAGATATAGTTTGAAAAGTGATAATTAGGGCTAGGATTTTTATATAATAAAAGATAAGACTGCAATACAGATAGTACACATTATTCAACTGTTTGTGTGTGAAATCAAAACAAAACAAAAAAGTCAGAAGCCTAACTGTAATATAATGTACGGTTAAAAACTATAAAATAGTCACCCTGTAGGTCCGTCTCCTCAACTCAAGTTATTTTAAAACTCTGTAGGCCTTTCGGGACTAGTCCCATCATCAGCAGAATGTATTAGGTCCATACTTGTTGACCCTTGTTGAAGCACTGACTTGGTTGTGAGAATTTTGTACAGAGGATTGTGTGGACTGGGTGTGTATTAATTGAGAATCAGGTTGTTGTTGAATGAATACACACCCAGTCCACACAACCCTCTGTACAAAATTCTCACAACCAAGTCAGTGCTTCAACAAGGGTCAACAAGTACGGACGTAAAGCATTCTGCTGATGATAGGACTAGTCCCGAAAGGCCTACAGAGTTTTAAAATAACTTAAGTTGAGGAGACGGACCTACAAGGTAACTATTTTATAGTTTTTAACCGTACATTATATTACTGTGAACTAATACCTCAACGAAAACTTACCATGAATTTTACCAGTATCGATAGAAGCCTAACTTGTCATTATACAATTCAACTGTTTGTGTGTTAAACAAAAACAAAAGATAATCGTCTAACTTCTCATTATACTATGTTCCAATCTTACTTTTTAGTACATAAAAATCCTAGCTCTACTGATAATAACTAGCAAGGATTTTAATGCACAAAAGTTAAGATAGCAACACAGATATTATGTATTATTAAATTGTTTCTGTGTGAAACCAAGACAAAATACAGTCAGAAGTATAACTTCTTATTATATTATTCAACTGTTTGTATATGAAATAAAGGCGAAAGACAGTCTAAACTCTTACTTTTAATTATACTATATTACAATCTTAACTTTTACTGCATTAAAATCCTTGCCCTAGTAATAACTAACAGCCTTGGCATAAACCTTTGTTTACCTGAAAATCCTATAAAACTGTATTTTATGTTTTCTAAAAAGGTAGGCCCTTGAAGTAGTAAATTGTTAAGAATCCCACCTTCTTAGACAACAGGCGCGAGATGTGAGCCCTGCGTGATGGCCGTCTTTATCCCTATAACAAGCACGCCGTATTCATTCCAATTAGAGGACGATTCAACCCCAGGGCCATATTGCCGCCAGAAGATTGTATCATCAAATTAACCGTCAGAGGGGAATAGAAGACATGAAATGATTAACCCCATGGTACAGGTTTTTATTCACTCATTCGTAAGCAAACCGTTTCTAGGGCATATTTAGCGTCTTATAAAATGAGTATCGGCAACTTTCCTGCGACCGTGTCGATTGGAGCATAAAACTAGCATTTTATTCACAATTCAAAATTCATTGTTAAAACCGTTGAGGTGGAGAGTCATAAAATAAAATAAGTTAAAATATACCTTCTTAGGTAAAATCCGTCGTCCTCAACTTATAAAATATGTAATCTTTATGCCTGTAGATCTTTCAGAACATCCGTTCCATCTTCAGCAGTTCACTCTTCGCTACAGCATCCAGTATGATGGTTGATGCTGCTGGTCCTAATGTGGTTTGGCCAGCAGCATCAACCATCATACTGGATGCTGTAGCGAAGAGTGAACTGCTGAAGATGGAACGGATGTTCTGAAAGACCTACAGGCATAAAGATTACATATTTTATAAGTTGAGGACGACGGATTTTACCTAAGAAGGTATATTTTAACTTATTTTATTTTATCACAATTCAAACTTTTCGTTACTGAATGGATGCCTCGATTTCGATACAATGAAGTAGGGTGGTGCAGATTTTTCTTCTCTAGTTAGTATTCATAGGTCCTGAAGCTTATTCAAATCCTAATAAAACGAGTTTTATAATTTTATTTGTGGATAAAATCGGCTGGAGCTATCTTGTTTAATACTTTTTCGGACGTTTCGTTCTCGAACAAGGAGAACTTACCCGTTTTCAGAATGCAGGGTTAATTCATTCTCATATAGGCCCTAACTTGAATACCTAGAGTCAATAATGTCATGATGAATATTCAGTTTTATATTACCTTTATTTAATTATTGATCAACACTACTTGTTTAGAGAGTTACGAAGGAATTAAGCTGTTGAATTTATTCTTGTGTGTGTGTGTGTGTGTGTGTGTAATGTGCAATCATATAGGTGCCAGGAATGGAGAAAGGAAGTTGGAGTGGACGACCAGGAAAATATACATGTACGATATTGGAAAGTAGATTACAAGTTTAGAATCAGAGTACTAGAAAATGAAAGTAAGGATAGAGGATAATTGAAAGCGTTGAGAGGGAAGTCATAGTTTACTTTCGATCTTAGAGCCAACAAGAAGAAAGGGAGGAGAAGACGAAGAATAGTAAAAAAAAAATCCTTATGTAGGAACTGCCCAGTTATATTATGTGGCTGCGAAATATGGATTCTCACTTTAAGAGAGGAAATAATGTTACGAGTATTTGAGAATAAAGTTATTAAGACTTTTTTTGGGCGAAAAAGAGATGGACAGACAAGCGAATGGAGAAAACTACTTAATAGTGAATTACATGAAATTTATTTAGGAAGTCATATAGCCTATAATAAGAGCAGTTAAGTCTCGTAGACTGCGATGGGCAGGGTATGTGTCACGTATGGGGGATGAAATAGCTGCGTGGAAGCTTCTTGTAGGAAAATCAGAGGGAAAACACCCAGTTGGTATACCAAGAATGAGGTGGGAGAATAACATTATCAATGATTTGAGGGAAGTAGATTATACAGGGGATGATTGGAAACATTAACTCTGGATAGGGATGTATGTCCGCGCGGCCATGAACCTACGGGTTCGATAGAGAGCCAGTGAGTTGATTAGTTATATAGGAACTGCGTAAATAAGCGAATTCCTCAGCAAGTTGAATTTATGGTCCAATTTTGTCGCTTTACGGGATACAGCCTTCTTTTGTTAATGAAAAAATACCAGTATGTATCCGATTGTGTTGAGATAAAATAGAGCTAATTTTAAATTACGGCTTTTAGGTAAACTCCCGCTCCTAATGGTCGAATTTAACTAATTTTTGGACAATACCTTTCTAGTTTAATTTCATAAACACATATCGAGTTTAATGGTAAAAAAAATCGCTAGAGTGATTTGTAATTTTTTTCTTTATGTTTCTAAATATTTTAGAAATATATTTTCATGAGATCATGCTCAATAGTTTCATTATCTAGAAAGAACTAAAAAAAAAAAAAAAAAAAGAGAAAGAAAAAAGGAAAGACTCTCATACACTTACTACAGGAATTTTCTCATTTTTTTATCTCAAAGTTCATGTTTCTCTATGACAAGTGCTGTATTCAAGTAATAGAGCCATTGGGACAGCCCTAGCATTTCCAATAAACCTAATCACCAGTAACCAATTGGACAGCGAAATCCCTCCCTCATATGAAGTAAGGAAACAAAGCATTAATTCCTGCTGTCTTCGACAGCTGATACATCGCGTATAACAAAACTATAAGCAGTTCAAAACATGAATGACTGCCGCCCACAGCCCAATTTGCTATATAAGGTTCAAAAGAAGTATTGTTTAGGTTAGAACGCACAACAATTTAGTCCAGAACACATTTTTAAAATCAGGACATCGTCCATGAAAGCCTACTGGCTGACTCATTGATCCCGGTTTGTCCCGCTCGGGACATGAGTGCTACTCTATACTCTAATTCAACCCAGGAAGTTACTATAGACCTTACGGGCTGCGCCAGTGTCCCCCTACGTACAGGGTTAGATGTTGCCAAACTCGTAATAACGGTATTTGTTTGTTTAGGGAGGGGTGGAGGGGCAAGGGTAGCAGTACGTTTTCCAAATCTATATACTATACATTAAAAAAAGTAGTTTTTCTTTTACGGCATGCAAACTAGTTTTATAGTAAATATGAGAGTCGACACTTTCACACAGGATAGTACAGGTCCGCACGAGCTCAGTGACAAGTGGTAACTGTTTTTTTTTTCTTTTAGAGGGGGTGGCTTGGGCGGCTACAACTTACAACCCTGTACCTGCTGTGTTGCATATTTAAATTTTTATTTCAGGATTTCTCTCGAGAAAATACTGTTAAAATGGCAACCCAGAGCCCTATTCCAAACACACAGTAATTTCCTGGGTTGAATCTGAGTGTAGTGAGGATTTTCTTAAATGTATTAATTTTGTTATTCTTATTTCCCTACATATTTCAGTGAATGACATGTGGTTAGCACATAGCCCCAAAGAGACACCTAGTAGGAAACTAAGATATTATTTGGATGGTGAAGACCAATTAACGGAAATACTTTACAGCGTGTGACGCGAGAAATTGTTCTAAACGCGAAGTGGTTTACACTATGGAATCACGGGATGCAGCCAACATATACAAGATATTTAACGAACCTAAAAGCTAATAGAGCGCAATTTAAGTAATCTAACCTATGAAATACCAACCTAAAAGCTAACCTAACACAATTTAAGCACTCTAACCTGTGAAATAATGCAACGCCCAAAAGTAGATAGTAAGTTCTGAAATTCTGAAGTATATGTGTACAGTTAACTAGTACATATTCTATGTTGGCTGCACTGGAAAAGTCTTTGTTGTTGCATAGACTATTCGTTAAGGGGGGTGATGGGTGAAAAATTGACCATTTGAGATCAAAATTGGCATTTTTTGTTTTTTGTACTAAAAAATAGCCTGTACTCTAATGTATATGTTGGCAAAGTTTCAGAGGCCTATGGAGCTTCTAAGTGCCGTAAATTACGTCAGAGTTAAAAGGCTGCGCCCGTTAAATACCACCTGCATGCAAATCTTTAAACTTGTTTTTCCACACTTTTATTTCCACTGCATTTTTGTACATTCAAAATTGAATGGAATTCAGAAATTTTGTCCTAGAAGGTTCAAATTTTTACTGCATGTCCTAAAAACAATGGGTAACAAAGTAGTGCATGGGTTCATGACTGAAGCAGTATTTTAAGAAATAAAAAATTAAATGTATGCAATTATTAATTTTTTTTTTGTAATTCCACGCATGAGGTACAACATTATTTTCTTTTCTCTTTTTGTATTCACGTTATAAGAATTCTAATGCATGATGTTTTTCTAAATATTTTAGGGGTCTTGTAAAAAAATCAGACATTTTACTAAAAAAATTGTGGAACCTATTTAATTGTAATATATGCAGATTTCTTAAAATATAATATTTAATAACTCATAAAATAAATGTCTCACAAGAATGAAACTTAAACACATCATTATGTATCATGCAATGAATGTTTGTACAAAAAATCAAGTCTCTAGCTCAAAAAATGTAGAAAATATAAATTTCACCCATCACCCCCTTAAACTCAATATGGCTGCCACGTCTTCATGCTACGTAAGTAGTTAAATATCGTAGAAATATATATTGAAATAATTACAAAATAAATCTGAAGGATCTTGAATTGCTTATGGAGTGAGAAAAATTTTCCATCTGTAATAATGTATCATATCGCTTAGAAAGGGACTGAGGAGGGTATATTCTAATATACTGTAGAATTTTTAAATTTACATCAAAGGGAATAAGCAGAATTTACTCGTAATTCCGCGTTAGCTTGTAGTTCATAGTGACAATGAATGGAGTATAGATCTCCCTGGCAATTGTACGGATAATAAGATGTTCAATGGACCGAAATACGAGAAGCTTCTATCTTCACGGAGCGATATCAATTAACGTTGGCTGTCACTCAGTATTTATATCACTGGGATTGTACCTCCTCATATATTTAATTTAAGCCGTCAAATTTATTGACAGCCATCTTCTCAGAAACTAATGGATCACAACATTATAAGCTCTATGAGTCACCAATCACAGCTTAAATATCATTCTTATCCAGAAATTCTCTTAAACTCAGGTAATTGAATCTGTTATTGGTAACTCACATAAATTCTATAGTCCAATATTTAAGTGCATTTGGGAATATAATAATAATAATAATAATAATAATAATAATAATAATAATAATAATAATAATAATAATAATAATACGAGTAATATTATTTTATTATTATTATTATTATATATTATTATATTAACAACAATGATGAATGGAGTCTTATGGAACAGATAACCAGAAAAAAAAGTTACAAATATATAATTCAATAGTGAGAAGTCGCATATGGAGCTGAAGTTCGATGGAAATGGATTTCATAAGGAGAGCAGCAAGATTTTCAAAATTAAAAACAAAATTTAAAAAAAAAACCTGTCATACGAGAAAAAAATGAATATTAGATATTCAATAGTATATTATATAAGATATAAGCAATTAAATTGGTATGGGCACATACGATGAATGCAAGAAGAAAGGTTACCCAGGAAAACATTGGAATAATGTCCACCTGGAAGAAGAAGGAAAGGAAGACCTTGAAACTCGTGGATGCAAGAAAGAAGAACTGGAATGAGAATAAGAGGACCGGAGGGCATGAAGTGGATGGATAGAGACGAGTGGAGAAGGAAAATAAAACTTTAGGCAAATTAAAAATTTGTATATAAATAAAATTATTATTATTATTATTATTATTATTATTATTATTATTATTATTATTATTATTATTTAATTTACAGATTGTTACAAGTGACTTTTTTCCATTCCAAATTTTCATTTCCATATATCTAAGTAGCTCTTCGAATCCACTTCCTTTCATGGCTTCCTGGATATCTTTCTTCCAACTGTGTTTAGGTCGTGGTCGACCCAATCTATTTTTTTTTGTGGTAACCATTCTAAGATCTTCTTTGGCCACTTTGTGTTCTCCCTTCTATAACTGTGTGTTGTAAATGGTGATGAAAAATCCATCCATCCCTATCGGGTTTGAATCTACGATCCTCAAGATCATAGGCAAGAAACTTAACCTCTATACTGTTCTGCCCAAGAGCAGGTCTTTCACTGCAAACTCAGCATTCTCCACTCTTTCCTTTTTGTATCTGCATACAAACCATTTATTTTAATATTGTCTATCATCTGATGTATTTTTCTGCCTCAAACTTTCTTTTCGTTGACCATTCCTTCTAGGGCATCCGGTAGTAGGCAGTTTCTTCTTAGCCAGTGACCAATCCAATTTCTTTTCCTCTTCTTTATGAGTTACAGTATTGTTCTTCCTTCGCCCACTCTGTCTAGCACATCTTTATTTTTAATTTGGCTGTCCATTTTATATATTCCATTCTTCTCCATATCTACATCTCAAAAGCTTGCAGTCGCTTTTCCTCATTCCGTCGTAATGTCCAAGTCTCTGCACCATACAATGCTACACTGCACACAAAACACTTCTCTAGCCTCTTCCGTAATTATTTTGCCAAAGGTCCGCAGAAAATGCTTCTCTTCTTGTTAAAAGCTTCTTTTGCCATTGCTATTCTCTGCTTTACTTCTATAACTGACTAACTCACTGGCACTATCGAACCCGTAGGTTCATAGTCGCGCGGACATAAGCTCTCCATACATCCCTATCCTGAGTATATATTTTTTATAGACAACATGGTCAGATTTATTTCGGTCTTTATTCTTGTTCCCAATGTTTTCCAATCATCGCCTATATAATCTACTTCCCTCAAATAATATTTAATGTTATTCTCCCACCTCAATCTTGGTCTACCAACTGGGCTTTTTCCCTCTGGTTTTTCTAAAAGAAGCTTCCATGCACGTCTTTCATTCCCCATTCGTGCCACATGTCCTGCCTATCGCAGTCTACGAGACTTAATTGTTCTCATATTTTGCTTCTTATAAATACCATGTAGTTCTCTAAATTATTATGATTATTATTATTATTATTATTATTATTATCAATATTATTATTATTATTATTATTATTATTATTATTATGTAGTCTTCTCCATTCACCTGCCTGTTCATCTCTCTTTGGTCCAAAAATTTTCCTAAAAACTTTATTCTCAAATACTCGAAATCTCCTTTTCTCCCTTAAAGTAAGAGTCCATTTTTACGCATCCATAGCAGCATTTAATTCCAGTAAATAAGTTAAAGTAATATTGATAAATTCTTGAAGTAAAATGTTTCACCTCAGGGGATTAAAATGTCGAGCCATGTAAGCTATGAAAAATATTTAATACAACATTGTCTTAATTCCAAACAAAAGAATAGTGTAATTATCACTGGATCCAACGGTTGGATTTCGTACTTTTTTTTCTCGTATTCTCAGCCTCTCTTTTTTTTCATCTTGACAACACAGTGCCAAGAAGCCAGCAATCTCGCTAATGGCTCTTATTGGTTTCCACAAGATGGAGCAAAGCGAGAGAAAGACAGATCAGTGGCGTGTTAGTTATTCATTCTCTCCTCCCGCTATCACAGAAAACAAAGAAACGTCCTACATTTCATCGTTGAGTAATATTCAGGTGTGACACCTCTCATGCAAACCTAAACTGTTGTTTGTACATGAAATTTACATTGCAACATTTAATGTATTTTCAACTCTTTAAAATTAGTATAGTGTAGGCCCTATATTTATATTTGTCAAATATTTATTTGTATTTGTGCTGGTTGAGTGGAAGAGAAGGCCTTATGGCCTTAACTCTGCCAGAATAAAAAAACATTATTATTATTATTATTATTATTATTATTATTATTATTATGTGCGTAAGTATATTATATATTTATTTTATAATAATAATAATAATAATAATAATAATAATAATAATAATATAATAATAATAATAATAATAATAACAATTCTTCCTCTACGCATGAAAGCTGGCAGCTTGTTGCGTGTTCATTCACTACAGGTCCGGGGTATGGTGACGTCCTTCCATCGTAGTTGTGGTCGTCCTAAAGGCCTTTTCTGCTGAGGTGTCCAGTCACGTGCTTTCTTCACTAATCTACTGTTCTCCATTCTATCTATGTGATCGTTCCAGTTTAGTCTTCTATCATTTATTATTATTATTATTATTATTATTATCATTATTATTATTATTATTATTATTATTATTATTATTATTATTATTATTATTATTATTATTATTATTATTATTATTCAACAGGTTTTAAATGCATATAACAACTTCCCATGCCCAATATAAGTCTTCATTCTATTCCTTCATTCACCTCCACCCTTCCAGTCATCATCCTGCAGTCCCCTGTCTTTCATCAAATTCATAATTCTCTCTATCCATGTCTTCTTAGGTCTCCCTCTTCTTTCCTACCCATTTGGAACCCACTGCAAACTCCTAACTGAAATATATTATGATTCATCCTCTTCGTGTGCTATTTTATACATGTACATATTCTTCTTATTATTATTTTAGCTCTACAGCCCTTTATGAGCCTGGATGCTGTTAGGACACTCTTCCATGCATCCCTGTCTAACGTCCTCCTTCTCCATTCCCATCCCCGGACCTCGAGCTTTCGGTGGTCCTCCTCTACTGTATCCATCCATCTCAGCTTCGGTCTTCCTCTATTTCTTCCTCCATCTGGTCTCAATAGTGTAAGCTTTCTAGTAGTATTTTCCTCCTGCATTCTCATTAAATGGCATGAGCAAGTAAAACAAACATCTAAAAGGATCTTCTCCATAATGCATTCCCTAAAGCGACTTAAACATTTTCTTCCTACAACTCTTAAAAGAATTTTAATCCAAACTTTAGTGATGCCGCATTTTGACTACTGTGACGTTCTACTAACTGACATAAGTGACGGATTGTCGGACAAACTGCAGCGTGTCCATAATATGTGTATCAGATTCATATTTAATGTTCGAAAATACGATCACATTTCTCCATTATTCCACGAATTGTCATGGCTACATCTAAAAGAGAGAAGAAAATCGCACTGTCTAATTCTCCTATTTAAGATCCTACATACCTCGATTCCCAATTATTTATCATCCCGTTTCCAGTATCTATCCTCAAACCATAACCTAAACACAAGATCACAACATAGTCTCTTACTTAATATACCGCAACATAGGACATCACATCACTCCATGTCATATACCATCTTCACTTCTCGCAACTGGAATTCCCTACCACAAGAAATAAGGGGCTGCCGGACATTGGCATCTTTTAAAAGAAATCTAAATTTATATTTGCTCTAAACTCGACTTCAGTATTATCCAGTGTAAGATATATATATATATATATATATTAATTGGTGTTTCCCGTATAATGTATCATATTTATATTATTATTGTTATTATTATTATTATTATTATTATTATTATTATTATTATTATTATTATTATTATTATTATTATTATCGTATCATTATTGTTATTACCCTATAAAATGTTGTTTGTACATGACATTTACATTGCTACATTTATTGTATCTTTAACTGTTTATAATTAGTATAGTGTATATCTATATTTGTCGAATATTTATTTATATTTGTGCTGGTTGAGTGGAAGAGAGGGCCTTATGGCCTTAACTCTGCCAGAATAAATAAAGTATTATTATTATTATTATTATTATTATTATTATTATTATTATTATTATTATTATTATATGACCCGCCCATCTCAGTCTGCCAATTTTAATAACATTTACAATATCTGCAACTTAACTGAGACTGTTTTGCAAATGGTCTTACAGGGAGCGTCTTGACGTCAATGAGACTTCTGTCACATTAAACTAGAAGGTCCCATTGTTCATTTATGGATAATACTTGATTAGGTACTAATTAGTTAAATATTTTAATTGAGTTTTAATTTTCTGTGGACGGGATAGCACGTATATGATTTGTTTTTAACTTTTTAAAATACATTTTGTATATGTTATTTAATTGGTTGAGAGGAAGTGGTCTTAACTCTGTCAGTTTAAATATAACATTTAAGAGGGAGACCTAAGAAGATAGAGTTAGAGAGAATTATGAATTTAATGAAGTAGAGGGGACTGCAGGATGATGACTGGAAGGGTAGAGAAGAATGGAGGAAGGGAATTAAAATTTAATATTAAGCACAGGAAAATGTTTATACTTTTAAAACCTGTTAAAATAAAAAATAGTAATAATTATATATTATTATTATTATTATTATTATTATTGAATAAATATATATCAGAGATAGCGACGTCAGAAGATATAAATATTGAATGGGAAAATATATCAAATGTAATACATAAAACAGCAAATGAGATATTAGGAAAGAAAAATAGAATAAGGAATAGGAAGGGCTTGAGAACTTGGAATGCGAATATACAAAATGCAGTGAATGAAAAACAAAAAGCATATCATACATACTTACGACTGAAAACAGAAGAATCCTATGAAGAATATAAAATGAAAAGGAGAATTGCTAAAAGCATTATAAGAAAATCCCATCAGGAGTCATGGGATAAATTTATAAGCTCAGTAGAACATGATATGTATGGAAGACAAGAAATAGGTTATAAATTAGTGAAACATCTAAATCAGACTGAGAAAGATTCTGCCAGATTGAATATAATCCCAGAACAAGAATGGATCCAGCATTATGAAAAACTTTGGAAAAAGGAGGAAATTGAAGGAAAAGAGAACAATGAGGAAGAAATAAAAGTGGAAAATATTGATGTAATAGACATAAATGAATTAGAAATGGCTTTGAAAACCACTAAGAATAGGAAAGCAACAGGATTAGATAATATAAATATGGAATTAATCAAATATAGTGGAATATTGTGTAAACTACGAATACTTCATCTAATTAATATATGTTGGCAGACCTATGGGATTCCAACCACTTGGAAAACAGCAATTGTCAAGAATATATTCAAAAGAGGAGACCGGAGAAATTGCGAGAATTACAGAGGGATTAGCTTAATGAATACTGGCTACAAAATATATACGAAAATAATAAATAATAGATTGAGAAACATAACAGAAGTAATAATAAGTGAAAATCAAAGTGGATTCAGAAAGGGAAGGTCATGTATAGACAATGTCTTTACACTGAAACAACTCATAGAAAAGAGAAGAGAACATAACTTAGAAACTCACATAGGATTTATAGATTTGGATAAGGCCTTCGATCGAGTAAACAGACAAAAATTATGGGAAATATTACGAATGAAAGGATACCCGCTGTGCCTTGTTGAAACAATAAAGACATTATATGAAGACACAAATATAATTATAGATACCGGATTCAAAAGAACAGATGCAATCAAAACAAATACTGGATTACGACAAGGATGTAGTTTATCACCCACTTTGTTTAATATATATATAGACGATATTTTTAATAAATGGAAAGTTTTAGTAAATCCAGGAATAAGAATGGATAATAAAATGTGCATAAATAATCTTTTATTTGCTGACGATGTAATCATAATACAGAAAATGAAGACGACTTACAGAAATCAATGCATGCATTAAATGAAATATGTAAATTATACGATCTAAAAATTTCTGTAAGGAAAACGAAGACCATGGCTTTTAGAGGAAGAGATCCAGTGAGAACCAAAATTATTTTAGAAAATCAAAGTATAGAACAGGTGTCTAGTTTCAAATATTTGGGCTGTGATGTTGGCTACAATGTGGAAAGAGATATTGACTCCAAAATAAATAAATTTCAGACGGTGTGTGGAACAATACAGAGAACATTCAAAAATAAAATTAGAAAAGAAACCAAGATAAAAATGTATAATGTTATGGCGGTTCCCACAATATTGTATGGATGTGAAACTTGGGCTCCAGTGAAAAGACAGAAGGATAGAATACAGACGGCAGAGATGCGGTTCCTAAGACAAGTAAAAGGATGTACAAGACTTGATAGAATAAGAAATGAGGATATAAGAGAAGAATTGAAAGTACAGCCTTTATTGGATAAAGTCACGAATTACAGACAGAAATGGATTGATCACATGGATGGAATGAACAAGGAGAGATATCCATTGTTAGCCAGAAATTATCAAGCAAGAGGAAGGCGTGATGTTGGAAGACCTAGAAGACGTTGGGCTGATGCAATATGAAGTCGGAACGGGCAATTGCCTAATCCTTGGAGTGATGATGATGATGATGATTATTATTATTATTATTATTATTAATCTACTTTTATATTATAACAATCGATGACGCTTTAGTTCGTAGTTACTAGGCAACAAAAACTATACTTTATATTCTAACAAAACACGCTATCAAAACATAAAATACAGGTTCAACAAAACATAAAACACACTTTAATAATGATTTCGTATAATTACATAAATAATCTTTCCTTGACTTTTCTGATAGCAATGAGCAACAAAAAAAAACTTTTTTTTTGTCTCAGAAAGAAAAATATGTGATTATGATAGTATATTTCCTCCTGAATTCAAATATGATATCGGTTGTTCTTCATCACTCAAGGTTTCCGAGAGACAGGCATTTATAATTTCAAACACTTTAATATTTTCTACATTCGTAACTACACAATATTCGAGCATTCAGACTCACCTAGAAAGTAAGAAATGACGATTTTCTGCTATATTTCGCCTATGGAGCATCCCTCTTGATGGTCCAACAATAATCGGCCAGCATATTAGGATTCAATTTGCCTTGATATCTCTTTTCCATAGCTGAAATCTCCTGATGAAAGTGTTCGCCGTGCTCATCGCTCACTGCGCCAAGATGGACAAATGGACGAAAAAATGTTTATTAAAACATTAATTGAAATTGAAATAAAAAAAACTGTGGGTGATGGAGAAATTCCGAAAACATATTCGAAAACACGAGAAAAAAACTGCATTAAGTACAACTATTGGTACTCATGAGACAAAAATCATGTTAACCAGTGTAGTCTATTAATAGTTGCATCTTGTACAGTACTGCTTTTAAAATTTTTCCTGATGAACCGTGAAAAATCACGTTCTCTGCTCATGTATACTTTAAATTCACATATGAAACTTGCACCCAAATTGCAGAATATAACAACATTGCTTGTTGATTGATCGTGTTTTTCCCCCCTGCAAAGCTCACATTACACTTTCTCTAAATATACCGTTTTCGCAATGAATAAATTTAATTAAATATACTAATTATATAACACAATATACTAAAATACTCTGAATGTAGATAAAATATTGTAGGCAACTCGTTACAAAATTATGTTTAGTAACTCGCTGCTCTTTACTAAACCTCTGCATTTGTAACAAGTCATCTATAAATAACTATATTATTTGAACATTTAGACCGATTTCTTTAGTTTCAATATAAACGCGTTTCAATAACGTGGAAGGAAATGATTTTAATCTGACATTTATTAAGTTTGCTTCAGTAATAAATATTGTGCTTCAAAGTTTTGTTAAACTTGTAGACTCTATTAGCAGTTAAGTATCAAATCTCTTGATCGTACCAGAGAGTTGTTCAACTTTTAACTCAATACAGTCTATATGGTTGGTTATTTTATATAGAAGACACTGCTTAAGTTCTAGGTTTCGGTTCACAAGAACATCACGTCCCCCGAGGCTTACAATTATTAAGGGAGAAGTTTTCCTCAAGAAAATATAAACTAAATTATGGAATGTAATTAATTAAAACGCTAATTTTAATTATTTAGTGGCCAACATAATGTTAAACTTGGTTTTTAAGCTAATGAGTTTGTGAGAATGGGCGAAGTCACTGGTTGATACACTTACAACTTTTTGGAAATAAAATTTATAAAAGTGATTCTAAGAAGATTCTTGGAATAGCAGGGAAGAACATTTATTTTCATTTCGTTATTTTCGATCATTATATTCAACAATTTTCTAGGACTATTCCCACATGGTTCCCAGTTTTCTAAACTCGATACATGATGTCAGACGGGGTGTCAGCCCTGCGTTTCGGCCGCCTTTACCCCCAGAACAAGCACCTGGTACTCATTTTAGTTAGAAGCTTAGTCGACCCCTGGTTCACATACAGAAAAGGTAAAAAATACCATTCTAAAATACAATTCATAATTAGAATACATTAAATAAGGCATGGTGTCGCCATATGGTTTGGATCAGTTTTAAAAATCCTCATCCCAACAGGACTCGAATCCCCGACCTTGCGGATAGTAATATACACCTATTGCCTTTACCAGTTGCCGTATGCCGTGACATATCTTACCATGAAAGCGCCAAAATTACAAGCTAAAAATTTATTCTGATTTCTTTTCCTAGTGGGACAGTGTATTTTAAAATCTCCACTATGAGCCAGGGTATGTCTCTTTGTATATATACTTACATTCTCATGTGAGGCAAAAGTGGACTCTTGCGGGATTTACATAACCAAGCTAAATTAGTTACTTTATTTCCCTACAGTCCACCACTGTGGTCTCGAGGTAGCGTGCTGCCTTGTCACGCAGCAGGCCCGGGTTCGATTCCCGATCGGGACAGGCTCCTGGGTGAGGTCTTTTTTTCCGGGATTTTTCCTCACCTGTAAGACAATGTCAGGAAGCTTAGGGCCTAACGGCCCCCGAAAATCATCAGATCATCATCATCATCCTTATCATTATCATCATCAACCTACATCGGTGTGGAAAGCAATGGAAAGCTACCACACCTATAATTCCCTAGTAAAGCTGCAAAGCATAGCATAAAAATGCTATGATTGCAGTGAAAGATCTGCCCTCGGGCAGAATTACTATGGATGGATGGATTTCCCTACAGATGTCAGCGAGTGACAAAATATTAGGTCGCCGCTAGAAAGAGACAACTAAGATATTACTTGGATGAGAACAGCTGAATACATTTTATCATAGTTCTAATTTACAATAGATATTCTTTTATTTGAACCAGAAAATCTTTAGATTAAGAACCAACAATTAAATTCTCTCAATTCATGGTTGTTATTCTTCCGCCTCATTCTTGGCCTACCTATTAGGTGCTTTTCCTCTGATTTTGCTACAAGAGATTACCATGCCTCTCTTTCATTCTGCATTCGAGCCACATGTTCCAATAATCGTGGTCAACGAGATTTAACAGTTGCAATGGCAATAAAAATAACAATAACAATACTACTAACTAATTCACTGGCACTATCGAACCCATAGGTTCATAGCCGCGCCGACATAAGCTATCCATACACCCTATCCTGAGCTAATGTTTTCCAATCATTCCCTGTATAATCTACTTCCCTCAAATCATGGTTAATGTTATTCCCCCACCTCATTCTTGGTCTACCAACTGGACATTTTCTCTCTGGTTTTCCTACAAGAAGCTTCCATGCACGTCTTTCATTCCTCATTCGTGCCATATGACCTGCTCATCGCAGCCTACGAAACTTATCTCTTCTTACTATATCTGGTTTCCCATAAAGATCATTGTTATATGAAATTCTCCATTCACCTGTCTGTTCATCTCTCTTTGATGCAAAAAAAATTCTTAAGAACCTTATTTTCAAATCCTCGTAATCTTTCTCCTCCTTTAAACCAAGAGTCCATGTTTCGCATCCATATAATATATTATTTTATCAATTGAGAATTTTCCTCATCATTGAGGGTTTTCTCCAACCTGTCTTCTTCTTCTTAAACATAATTTGTAGGATTTTCATCCTGTTTATTTCCAAAATCATTCCTCGGAGGAAGACGTATTGGATGTGCATTCACTGTCTATCCGTCTCTTGGGTGGTCTTCCTCTTGTTCTTCTCCACCAATCTTAGAAATTAACGTGAATTAATATATATATATATATATATATATATATATACATGTTATAATTAAATGTTTAACATTGAGCAATGCAAGCTTAATATGGTATGACTACGGACTACGGACTTATAGACTATCAGTTTGCAACAAACATTGACAGATTTCCCTTAATTAAAGTTCTCCATCGTTCTCTGTGTCTTCATCTGTTACACCAAACTTCCTCACTGAATTTTTAATATTATTCTTCCAGGTTGTTCTTGATCTTCATTTTCTGCTCCTTCTTTTAATTTTCCATGCATATACTGACTTTTATACTCGTAATATAACTTGGAGAATAACAATTTTATGTATTTACAGTTTAATATATTTGAGAGGAGTTGGGACGTCAAGGGTCCCTGTAAATGCATAATAGTATGGTTTCCAGCATTTAGCCTATGCTTAATTTCTTTGGGCAACTCATTTCTACTGTATTTGTAATTATTGTTTCTAGGTATTTGAATTCAGCCAATAAAATTATACATGCAAAAAATATATTTCTATAATCTGAAGGCTATACCGTATACTGGCTAGATGATGGCCCCCCTCCATTAATAATACATATGGAAGTGAGGCCAGCAACCAGTTGGTAGGCTAAGGCCTTTCTATACATTTCGCACCTAAGATTCTGAGTGCTAAGATTAATTATATATGCAAGTTAACAATGTCTAAAGTGTTTCAACTAAAAGATAACATGTCAAAATCCATTTTTTTAACAGTTTGTTATCGATAGTGCTGTGTATACCTATATAGCAATATCCATATTTATATCGGATAGGTTACCAAGTGACCAGTAAAATACTGTTTTTATTTCTAGGGTTTGGCCGGTCGATAGAGCAGAAATTATAGCTTCAGGCTACCACCGTTTTACAATGGAGAAACATTATAGAAATGGGGAACATTTTGTTTGCACAAGGACAATTAAACAACACATAATGAAGCATAAAAATGATGACTTTTTTTTTAAAATGAAACTATCAAAGTTTTATATGATTTTCTTAAATATTTATTTTATTCAACATTCGTAACAGCTGTTTCAATGCACTGTATCTTCTTCAGAAGAATGGACATGAATATTTATGAAAATCGTATTAAACATTGATTGTTTTATTTAAAAAACATAATAGATTCATTAAGTAAACACAAAATCAATTGATTATTGATGACATTGCTACTATATTGTTTACTTTTGCATTTCGTTCCAGTATGTTAAGGCTAAGATACGAGTAAAACAACTATTTTCACAGTTTCAAAAATTTCTTTTGCGTCAATATTACTTGTTGAAATATTTATTACTTTAATATCTCCCTATACCTAATGTAATAGGAAATAATGGAGAAATAACAATAAATGATAATGGACAGGATTTGAGACAGTTTTCAGCCTATAATCAATTAAAAATAATGAATACCTATTTCCGAAAAAAGGACATACATAAATATACAAGAAGTGGATATAACTCAAGATCAATAATTGACTATTTAATCGTAAACAACAAGCTAGGAGCCTTGGTAAAAGATGTGAGAGTACATAGAGGCAACGATATATACTCTGATCACTATCTCGTGATAAGTAAAATAAACATAATAGCTAAATGGCGGAAAAATAACATAAAGAACAAAAGAAACCAAGAAGAAGTATATAAAGTATATTTATTACAAGATCAAAGTATTAGACAACATTATGAAAGCAGAATGAATAAATATATATCAGAGATAGCGACGTCAGAAGATATAAATATTGAATGGGAAAATATATCAAATATAATACATAAAACAGCAAATGAGATATTAGGAAAGAAAAATAGAATACGAAGTAGGAAGGGCTTGAGAACTTGGAATGCGAATATACAAAATGCAGTGAATGAAAAACAAAAAGCATATAATACATACTTACGACTGAAAACAGAAGAATCTTATGAAGAATATAAAATGAAAAGGAGAATTGCTAAAAGCATTATAAGAAAAGCCCATCAGGAGTCATGGGATAAATTTATAAGCTCAGTAGAACATGATATGTATGGAAGACAAGAAATAGGTTATAAATTAGTGAAACATCTAAATCAGACTGAGAAAGATTCTGCCAGATTGAATATAATCCCAGAACAAGAATGGATCCAACATTATGAACAACTTTGGAAAAAGGAGGAAATTGAAGGAAAAGAGAACAATGAGGAAGAAATAAAAGTGGAAAATATTGATGTATGTAATAGACATAAATGAATTAGAAATGGCTTTGAAAATCACTAAGAATAGGAAAGCAACAGGATTAGATAATATAAATATGGAGTTAGTCAAATATAGTGGAATATTGTGTAAACTACAAATACTTCATCTAATTAATATATGTTGGCAGACCTATGGGATTCCAACCACTTGGAAAAACAGCAATTGTGAAGAATATATTCAAAGAGGAGACCGGAGAAATTGCGAGAATTACAGAGGGATTAGATTAATGAATACTGGCTACAAGATATATACGAAAAATAATAAATAATAGATTGAGAAACATAACAGAAGTAATAATAAGTGAAAATCAAAGTGGATTCAGAAAGGGAAGGTCATGTATAGACAATGTCTTTACACTGAAACAACTCATAGAAAAGAGAAGAAAACATAACTTAGAAACTCACATAGGATTTATAGATTTGGATAAGGCCTTCGATCGAGTAAACAGACAAAAATTATGGGAAATATTACGAATGAAAGGATACCCGCTGTGCCTTGTTGAAACAATAAAGAAATTATATGAAGACACAAATATAATTATAGATACCGGATTCAAAAGAACAGATGTAATCAAAACAAATACTGGATTACGACAAGGATGTAGTTTATCACCCACTTTGTTTAATATATATATATATATATATATATATATATATATATATATATATATATATATATAGACGATATTTTAAATAAATGGAAAGTTTTAGTGAATCCAGGAATAAGAATGGATAATAAAGTGTGCATAAATAATCTTCTATTTGCTGACGATGTAATCATAATACAGAAAATGAAGACGACTTACAGAAATCAATGCATGCATTAAATGAAATATGTAAATTATACGATCTAAAGATTTCTGTAAGAAAAACGAAGACCATGGCTTTTAGAGGAAGAGATCCAGTGAGATCTAAAATTATTTTAGAAAATCAAAGTATAGAACAGGTGTCTAGTTTCAAATATTTGGGCTGTGATGTTGGCTACAATGTGGAAAGAGATATTGACTCCAAAATAAATAAATTTCAGACGGTGTGTGGAACAATACAGAGAACATTCAAAAATAAAATTAGAAAAGAAACCAAGATAAAAATGTATAATGTTATGGCGGTTCCCACAATATTGTATGGATGTGAAACTTGGGCTCCAGTGAAAAGACAGAAGGATAGAATACAGACGGCAGAGATGCGGTTCCTAAGACAAATTAAAGGATGCACAAGAAATGAGGATATAAGAGAAGAATTGAAAGTACAGCCTTTATTGGATAAAGTCACGAATTACAGACAGAAATGGATTGATCACATGGATGGAATGAGTAAGGAGATATATCCATTGTTAGCAAGAAATTATCAAGCAAGAGGAAGGCGTGATGTTGGAAGACCTAGAAGACGTTGGGCTGATGCATTATGAAGTCGGAACGGGCAATTGCCTAATCCCTGGAGTGATGATGATGATGATGATGATGATCTCTCTTTGTATGTACTTTTAGGTTCCCCACGCCTCCCTGGTCTTACAGGGATACCATCTGTCGGGAAACTATTTTAAATTCTGGATCACATAAAATATGTTTTGGCCACACTAGGGCATGGAAACCTCCCCGAATGAGTGAAGGGTTAAATACCAGAGCCTCATTTGACACAATACGAACATTTAGGAGAAAACACGCCATTCACTCTTATATTCATTACAGACAAATGGAATATGCAACACACATGAACTAGAATTTATAAAACACTGGCCAGACCCATAATATGTTACGGCAGTGAGGCCTGGACAATTCGCAGTGTAGATGAACAAAGACTAACTGCGGCAGAAATGAAATTTATGAGACGTGCTGCAGGTTTCTTAAGAACAGACCATAACAGGAATTCTGAGATTCTCAGAGAATTACAAACAGAATCTTCTTCTTCTTCTTCTTGTTCCTTTCATGTGATAGACCTAGTGGTCTGTTACGGTCTCAATCCAACGTTTGAAGGGTCTACCCAAATATCTCTTGCCTGGTGGCTGGTAATTTAAGATTTGACATAGTATTCTTGTTCTGCTCATTCTACGTCTGTGAGATTTCCAGTTGCTTCTGTATTTTTTGTACGTACATATTCCACGACTGATTCTCTTTGTAATTCTTTGAGGATCTCAGAATTCCTTTTATGGTCTGTTCTTGAGTACCCTGCAGTACGTCTCAATCATGGAATATGTACAAAAATACAGAAACAACTGGAAATCTCACGTAAGAAGAATGAGCAGAACAAGAATACCACGTCAAATCTTAAATTACCAGCCACCAGGCAAGGAATCTTTGGGCAGACCCTTCAAACGTTGGATTGAGATCGTAACAGACCACTAATTCTATCATATGAAAGGAAGAAGAAGAAGAAGAAGAAGAAGAAGAAGAATGGAATATGATGTGGCTGATTATAACGGGCAGATGGTGTCCGGTGACTATTTTGACCTTAAAAGTTTCTAACATTAGTCTTAACGGTGAGGGGGGGAGAAACCTAAAATCCTTATAAATAATGTCACGAGTGATTTCCAATTTATCTAGAGGATTTGAAAATCAAGAGTGGCATTTGTTAGGACTATTTATCAAATAAAATTAAGCTGTTTACTTGCAAATCATTATTTAATGTAGTTGTTTTAAAATATTCATATATTTAATGTAAACGGCGATGTTTGAAAACAAATGAGAAATATTTGGTTATGTTTCATTTGTTCATCACTACAACTTAATCATACTATTTATTGCCAAATAAAATCGCAATATTGCAAGAATGCACGCTAGTGGAGGAAAAATGAAACTGTTTGGAGAGTCAGTCACTGCAAAATTGCAAAATAATGCTCTGATCTGTTCAGAATATTAAAAGGAGGATCTTTCTTTATTATGGTAAACAGAATGTGATAAATATGGAGGTGAAACACGACTGTCGTTAGTTGTAGAACAAAATTAATTGAAACGTGATTGGTTATTGACTCCCATTTGAGACATGAGTTAAATAGTCCAAGAAAATTATCTCGATCCAGGCCACTTCGTTCGGGGTAACAATACTAACCTTCAAACCACAGCAATGGAGTAGGATATTATTAAAATATCATAGTCAAGCACAGGAATAAATACTGACTTAAAGCCGCAAATTCATTTACTATTCAATTCAATGCCTCCAGTTTACTCGGCTTTTGTCAAAAAAATCTATAGATTAAAATTTATAAAACGATAATATATAAAAAAAAACAATGGCCTTCAAGGGCGCTCATCCAGTTCGGACAAAGATATTAGAAAATAAACCAATAGAACAAGTGGTAAGATATAACTTCCTAGATTGTGAAATATCATACACTGCGAAAACAGATATAAATAACAAACTAAATAAGTTTAATTATATAACAGGAACATTAAAAAGAACTTTGAAAAATAAAGCCAGGAAAGACTCTACAGTATAATGAAATTATACACGGCAATGGCAGTGCCTATTATTATTTATGGATTCGAAACATGGACAGTGACAACACAACAATCTGCCAGAATACAAGCTGCTGAAATTAAATTCCTCATACCAGTAGCAGGATATCAAAGAACTGGCAAAAAAACATAACACAGAAATAAGACAACTAAGAGTAGAGGAATTAAACACTACAATAGTGAAATACAGAACAAACTGGAAAGAACGCTTGGTAAGGATGACTGAGAATAGAATACCAAAAGCAGCATACAGCTATTCAGCTCGAGGATAAAGAAGTTTGGGAAGACCAAAGAAAAGATGGAAACAGCAGCAATTTGGAGCCGGGACAGGCAAGTAAATAAGCCTAAACCGTGAAGAAGAAGATAACATTGCCTATAGTAGCCCTACTCTATGGGTGTGTGGATTTGTCTGGCATTAAAGGAAGAAAAAAAAAGCTAAACATTTTGAAAATAGACACTAAGACGAGTATTCAGTAACGTGATGGAAATTAACTCTGAGCTCTTTCAGTTGTGTAAGTCTCCTGATGTGGTTACATCAATTAGTTTCAATATTGTGATGCGCAGGACACATAATGACTGAACATCAGATACCCAAGAAAATCATAGCATGTAAATTTGAAGGAAAAAGGAATGCGGGACGATCGAGACTTGGTTGGATGAATGGAATTTTTGAGGATCTGAGGAAGCTGATAATCGAAGGATTGTGGCTGGATGCTAGAGATAGATATGCCTTGAACATGTTTCTGAGGGAAGCCGAGGCTCGAATCGGGGTAAAGCCGCTGCCGATGATGATGAATGGAAACTGGAAGAAACTCCACAATGAGGCCTAAATGTAGGATATATAGATATCGAGATGGACTGGCCATTTTTGAATGACGGGTGACAACAGAATGCTTTTAAAATGTGTATTAGGGAATTCTTTGGGAAAGAACCATTAAGAAGCCCTACGTGAATGGATAATATTTGGATGGATCCTAGAGAAATGGATATCCCAGATATGAATTCGATTTAGTTGACCGAATGTAGTAAAGTAAAGTAAAGTGATCCCAGTACAGGCCTCAGGAGGCCCTTGGGGTAGTAGGAGGTTAAGGCTCCCACTATTTCTAGACAATCGGCACTTGATGTCAGCCGGGTTGTCAGCCCTGCGTGACGGCCGCCTTTACCCCCAGAACAAGCGTCTGGTACTCATTTCCGTTACAGGCTGAGTCGACCCCAGGGCCATACTGCCGCCAGAAGATTTAGGTCAGTTTAAAAATCCTGACCCCACCGCGACTTGAACCCTAGACCTTCCGGCTTGTAGCACAATGCCTTAACCACTACGATACGGCGCGCCCTCTGACCGAATGTAGTAAAAGCGATATTAAACTTATGATTCCTTAAGCCATAGAGAGCAGGTGAAATGGAGGAATTACATTTTGGCAAGGGAAACAGGAGAAATCGCAGAAAAACAGCTCTTGCACTGTTTCGTCAATCATGAATCCAACATACTACTACTACTACTACTACTACTACTACTACCACTACTACTACCACCACTACTACTACTACTACTACTACTACTGCTAGTACTACTACTACTACTAATGATAATAATAATAATAAACGTTAAAGTAATCCCATTACAGGCCTCATGAGGACTTTGGCGGAGTAGGAAGTTAAAGCTTAGGCCTATACCTTTTCATACAAGGATGTCAGCCGGTTTGTCACTTCTGCGTGACGATCGTCTTTATCCCCAAAACAAACGTCTGGTACTCATTTCAATTAGAGGCGAAGTCAACCTCAAGGCATGGTGCCACCAGAAGGTTTTCACCAGTTTAAAAATCTTGATACCACTGGAACTCACACCCCGACCTTCTGGCATGTGGCGTATAGTCTTACGGAACTACGCTACGACGTGTCCTCAATATCAATAACAATAATAATAATAATAATAATAATAATAATAATAATAATAATAATAATAATAATAATAATAATAAATTGATGTATATGTATAAATGATATAAAACTGTTGTCTATTTCAATCTGCTCTACCTTACTAAAAAACGTTACTTAGGACAACTTGGGGCCTGCGAAACCACAGCGGCGGACTTTGAGAGAAGAGGGAGTTGCCATTTTAATAAATAGCTTGGGGGAATAATTTATTAATAGCGGGGACCGCTTCCAGGCAGAGTCTGTTAATTTAAAAGAGACAAATGAGGGCTGTCAGCAGCAGCGGTAAAATTGAAAAGCAATTACCTGAGCGTCACTTGTTTCATCTCCAGTACAACTTGTTTTTACATGTCCGCTATGCATATTGCACAGACTACATCATCTGCTACTTTTTTTTTTGTCGGTAATGTTACGTATCTATGACGTCAAAGGAAATTATCAATAATACAATGTGGATAAACCTAGTCATCAACAATAGTTTACTGTTATATTACCAATTAAACGATTGTATAACTAACTCACTGGCACTATCGAACCCATAGTTTCATGGCCGCGCGAACATAAGCTCTCCACACATCCCTATCCTGGTTTCATGTTTTTCAATCATCTCCTGTGTAATCTACTTCCCTCAAATAATGGTTGATGTTTTTCTCCCACTTCATTATTGGTCTACTAACTAGGAACTGTTTTCCTGCAAGAAGCTTCCATGCCCCCCTTTTATTCCCCATTCGTGTCATGTGTCCTGCCAATTGCCATATAGGAAGACTTAACTGTTCTTATTGTATCTTGTTTCCTAAAAAAGATCATGTAGCTCACTGTTATGAAGTCTTCCTATTCGCCTGTCTGTCCTAACATTCCATGTTCCTAGAAACATATCCCTGTGTTTGAGCCTTTGGGATGGATTCCCTGAAATAGTCCCCGCTCGGAACCGAATGGAGTCCGGAGGCCCTATGCTCCTCGGGGGGATGATGGGAATTATTACTATATGTGCATAGGCTACTTGCTTTTACCCGGTGTGCGCTGCTACGCCTAAATAAATTAAATTTGATTTTATGTTTAGTCGAATAAGTAAAAATAAAATAATTTCACATTCACATCGTAATTATTTTTAGATACCCCTGTTGATTATCTGGCGTCGCCCGAGAATCTACTTATTCCGATCTTCTTGGCATAAATGAGCTGAAAGATAAAAATGGTTATTGTGAGTTACCCGTAAAAAAATAGACATGCTGTCGCGGAATTTTTTGTAGAATATTTTGAGATATTCAATTTTGTGTACATTAATTTGGTGTATTTGTCATGGTTTAGGCAGTGTAACCCATTTAAGAGTCCAAAAAGCGACCTTTTTTTAGCGCATAGATGCCCTTTTTTCTTTTTAGCTCCGGTCCTATAAAACGTAGGGTAATATGTATGTTAATTGTCCCAGAAAAATTCTCTAAAAGATAAAAAAAACCCATTTAAATTGGTCATGTCTCTAAAAGATAAAAAAAAACCATTTAAATTGGTCATGTAGTTTTTAAGTCCATAAAGGACAGACAGTTAGGCAGACAAACAAAGAGACTCGCAATAATTTATATATATATATATATATATATATATGGTATGATAAGAAAAATAAATGCCTGGACGGGATTCGAACCCGGATCTCAGAGATCCGGGTTCGAATCCCGTCCAGGCATTTATTTTTCTTATCATACCATATTAAGCTTGTATTGCTCAATGTTAAACATTTAATTATAACATATATATATATATATATATCCCGCGCCGTAGCCGAGCGGTTAAGGTAGGAAGCCTTGGCGCAGAGCTACGGGACTTGCGCTGGTTCGAGTCTCCATGGGGGAAGAAATTTTCTCATGGTATTTCGGCCAGTATGGGACCGGTGCCCACCCAGCATCGTGAGGCAATTGGGTAGCTACAATAAGTAGCGGCTCCAGGTTGAGGAACCAGCTATAACGGCTGGGGGACTCGACATGCTAACCACATGTCACCCCTACACTGGTTGTTGATCATCTACCTCTGTGATTGACACATGTGGATGTGAAGGGCCAGCAGCTGGCTGGTAAAAGGGCAACCGCTAAAAAGTGGAAAGACCCTCAATCGGATATATATATATATATATATATATGCCTATGTTATTCTTCTAGATCTCACTTTCTCGTTATTGGAATTAAGTACCAGTGGAAATCAGGAGATAACAGTCAATAGTTTTTTTAAGTAAAAATTAACAAGATTTTTAAAAGCTCCACTGTTAGTTTTTTAATTTATGAATGTCATTTGATAAATTATACTTTACTTGTACATGTATTTAAAACTGTTGTACTAGGTCATTCGATAAGTAATTACAGCACTATTTTAAATCAGTCATCCTAGTGTTATCTTGTAGTATATCGTTGAGTAGTCTTTGTTGTATAAATCTGTAATATTGAAAGCCTCGAAATATCAATGTTTTATGAATACATTCACTGTTTATTACATTTATCAAATAATATGGCCCTAAAAAAAAGATGTTCAGTAGAATTTGTTTAGAAGGTGGAATTGGGAAGTACTCGAACATAGGCCTATACCAAATTCACCAGACATGAGTCCTTGTAACTATAACTTATTCAGAAAGATCAAAGAACCTTTACGAAGTCTTCGATTACAATCAAGAAATAGTGCTGCAGATGAAGTGGGCCATCTTCCAAGGATTTGAGAACGCATAGTTGACTTGACCGGCCGCGAGAGTCCCGAAGGTCGCGGGTTCAAATCCAAGGAGTACGTCCTCCGGGAGGGACTTTAAGCCGTGGGTCCCGATCCGAAGATTTTCAGGCTCGTAAAAGATCCTTAAGCCTGAATAAAAAGACCTCTAAGCAAAATTTACCGAATTTTCCCGTTCTAGTACTACCTTGGTTTCTTAAATGTCAGTATTAGGCGGAACGCTGACCACGGGACACTTCAATGACATCTATACGAAAACAAGTGTAACTAAATTAGTATGGTTCAATTTCTTCCCTGTAGGGGTAGAGCGCCTAAATCTTATTGAGGGAAACAAGGGCTTACAAGAAGATGACTAGAGACTATAAACGAAATTCGTAATATCAAAAATAACCTAAATAATTTTTTGGTCGATGTGACTAATTTCTTATACTTACCAATATTGTTGTTACTGGATGTAAGTCAACGTTCCCACATCTAACCTGGTTGCTATGCAAACAAAATAAATTGCAATGCTGATATAGACTCAAAAAGCACACGTGCGGTAAGTAAAATAATAGTAGCAATATTTATTTTGATATATTGAATGTGATAGTACAATTATTACAATTATTGAATGCTATTGGACGAACACTGTCCATTTTCTTCATAAACTTCCTGCAGACTTTAATTTTTCATTCCTCAGAACAAAATATGCCAATAAATTCTTCTCGTTAATCTGCACGCCTTTTTCATTTAACCATTTCTTGAATGTTTGTACACTAACTCGTACCTTTCTTCAGACTTTTCCGGAATTAATGCAGAAGACCCACTCTCCAGGCTTCTTCCATTTCTCTATCATCTACCATGACTCCTTCCATAATAAAATTATTAAACAGATTCTAATCACGGTACTACATACAAAAATGTCTCCACAGCCAACAATCCTTGCTTATAATAAAACAAATGAAAAGCTACATAGCAACGATCACCAAATGTTTCTTTCTCATAGAAGTCATTTACATCCAACCAATATTTTAATTCATTTATTACTATATTTAATACAAATTAGTCACATCGACCAAAAAATAGTATTCAACACACATGAGGTAAGCTCGTAACAGATCTCGAAAATTGAAAAAACTCGGCGCAAGCGCCTCGCTTTTTTCAAACTTTTTCTCGATCAGTAACAAGTGCTTATCTCACTTGTATCGCAATATACTATTTTGTGTGATGTTATTGCAGTGTTGTCATTACTTATCGAATGCCCTAGTATTTACTTATGAGTGTACTTTTATGGTAACAGTTTTTAGTATTAGCTTCAGAGGTAAGTACGGTATAGAAACACATCATTGTATGTAAAGTTGACTTGCACGGCGCGCTGGTAAATTAGTGTTCTTCAGAACAATGAATCAAAATGTTCTGCTTGAATGCTCGATAAGAACGTTTATCATACATTTACCATCTGATAGTGGTTCGACCTTCCAGAGCAAAATTCATGGTTCGCTTCTTCCGTTAGATTCCAGATTTTTAAAGAGAAATCATTACAACTGCAGTTTGTCATATTCTCAGCTTTTTGCTTCTTAAAATTGTTAGTATTTTATTTAACGATGATCTTTAACAACTGGTGGACTTAACCTACACATCAAGTTATATTAATCACATCACGAATTTTCCTTGGCCTGTCATTATTTTAAGGACAGATTATAGAATATATTTTTGCCAAAAAAACTTGATTCATAATCAAAATTTACGTTATTACGAACAAAACTGAATAAAAATAACAGAGGTGGATAATATCTGGGTCCACCGCTGTGGTCTCGAGGTAGCGTGCTACCTTGTCACACAGCGGACCCGGGTTCGATCCCCGGTCGGGGCAGTTTTTCTGGGTAAGGTTATTATCGTGGTTTTTCCTCACCTGTAAGACAAATGTCAGTAAAACTTTAAGGCCCAAACGGTCTCCGAAATCATATGACCATCATCATCATCATCATCATCATCATCATCATCATCCTTCACCGGTGTGGAAAGCAACGGGAAGCTACCACACCTATAATTCCCAAGTAAAGCTGCAAAGCATAGCATGAAAATGCTATGATTACAGTGAAAGACCTGCCCTCGGGCAGAATTACTATGGATGGATGGATAATCTCTGGCTATTTAAACAAGCTACGGTGTTTTGGTGATTACATAGAGAATAATATCAATAATTATCAGCAATTAAAAAATGTCAGATATCTTCAGTTAATGTTATACAGGGTTCAGGCTATTGGGTGTGTTTTTTCTTGTTCAGTTGTTTTTATTCTTGAACGAAAACACCCAACCACCTGAACTCTTTATTTAGAACATTGCAGCACCCGAGAACATTTAGAACCTTTTTAACTTAAGAATTAACATGCTTTGAAAGGGCTTCAAAGTTTTTTAACTGAAATTTTAATTTCCTGAGGGCGACTGAGATTTCAGATATATATTTCATCATTTGAACAATTTATAGGATTGTAGTAAACTCAACGGGAGATTCATAATAACTTTCAAAAGTACTGAGAAGCTAGGTTAATTGCGTTTATTTCTCTATAGATATCAGTAGTGACAAGTGGTTAGCTTATCGCCTCAAAGTGACACCTAGTAAGCAATTACGATATTACTTGGACAGGGAATTTTTAGGTTAAAATTTTCTCAGATATTCTACTTTAGACTTGAGTTTATCTTACGAGCCCGAAAAAATTCAGTTCAGGACTCAAGGCTTTAAAGTCCCTCCTGGAGGACTTGAACATTGGATTCTTCTCGTCCTAAAAATCCATCGGCCCTGGTAGGATGAAGACTCGAGGCCAGAGGCAAGGAACTTACCCCTTAGACCATTGAGGTTGACAGTATTATTGACGTTGCTCTTGAAAGGGCCGACAATTTTTACACCTATTTTGAAGAAAATCTTACTGGGATCTTTTAAGCCTTTAACGATTAAATTTGGCCATAAAGCGGTTGTGAGGCATTGAGAATTGAGTTAAACACACTGTACATGTCAGTACATGTTTTTTCACAAAATCAATTATATCTAGAGCATCATATAAACAGCATGAGTTTTATTTGGCTGTTAAAACATTATTTATGGAGGAATGAAATACCACGCTAAGTGTTGATATCCGATTCAAGAAACTGAAGTTAAATTCACATTCAAATTATTTGTTCCAGGGGTTTACAATCAACTTAAATCTAACAGTTTATTAGAACAACAGTAAGTTAAAAGAAAAAGATAAATTAAATTAATAGTGGCTAACCTTAGAAACATTAATATCCACGGTCTCCCCCGAAATTCACAAAACAGGCAAATAAATGAGGGGAATTATCAATAATTAGTGTATATTTTAATAATATTTCAAACTGTATTATTACAGTTTACAGTTACAGTATACAGATTTTTGCATTATGTTATTATTCCCTGGTTGAATAGAAGAGAACGCCTAATGGCCTTAAATCTGATTTTAATGTAACATATATTTTCCCTGCTAGTCCACCGCTGTGATCTCGAGGTAGCGTGCTGCCTTGTCACGCAGCGGGCCCGGGTTCGATCCCAGGTCGGGGCAGTTTTTCAGGGTAAGGTTTTTATCGGGGATTTTCCTCACCTGTAAGACAAATGTCAGGAAAACTTTTAAGGCCCAAACTGTCCCCGAAATCATATGGCCATCGCAATCATCATCATTCATATTCATCTTAGATTAAGCCTAGGATTAGGGGCTCTCCTGGCGCACCACTATCATCATCATCACCCATCTTATCATCGGGGCAACGTAACCCCGCCTTCCAGGCGCCCCAACCTCAGAAGTGGGTTACAAGTACGCCATGCCAGGAGAGAACACCAGGAATGTCGAAAGTCAATCTGGGACATTTGCAAAAAAAAAATCCTGGTTTCGTAGAAGAGAAGGCCAAATGAATTCAACTCTACCAGACTATACAAATAAATACATTTATCTAATATAGGCTATAAGAGAGTTGTGATACTAAACTCCTACACCCTTAAAAATCACCCTTTGAGTAAAAAACGAGAAAAAATCATATTTTGACGCTTAAATGGCTTATGCTGCCTGAAGCATAACAAATACACAAAATTAATTTACACAGAATTGAATATTTAAAAAAACTCATACAAAAAGTCCGCTACAGCATATGTCTATCTTTTACGAATAACTTACATAGCCATTTTTATCTTTCATTGATTCCAAGAAGATAGGTTAAATACGAGTACATTCCCGGACAAGTGTGCACTGCCATCCGATTGTGATGACCCTGATGGCTTTTTGTAAAATGTTCAGGATTTTCCCAGGAAGGTTATAGGCTATAAGAGAGTTTTAATGCTCAAGCCTTTCACCCTTAAAAATCACCCTTTGTAGTGAAAATGTAAAATAAAAGTGGCTTTTTGTACGCTTAAATAGGTTACGCTGCCTAAACCATAACAAATCACCAAATTAATGTACACAGAATTGAATATCTCAAGAAACTCTACAAAAAAAGCCCGGGAAAGCATATGTTTATCTTTTATGAATAACTCACAATAACTATTTTTGTCTTTCATTGCTGCCAAGAAGATCGGGATAAGTAGATTTCCGGGCATGCAGAGCAGCAGCACGGATAACTTGAAATAACGAATTTTGTCTTCCAGCTCATTTATGCCAAATGCATCTGGATACGTAGATTCCCGGGTACGGGATATCTAAAAATAATAACGATATAAATTTATAATTATTTTTCCTTTTACTTATTCAACTAAACGTAAAAAAACATATTATCATTTATTAGGCGTAGCAGCGCACGCCGGGTATTAGCTAGTAAGTAAATAAAAAATGAATGGATAACAAGTAGATATAAAAATGCATATACAGTGAAAAATTGAGATTTACGCAAAAATTGAAAACTACAATTTAAAATTTGGAATATATTATTTACTTCAATAGTAGATTGGATATCCCTGGAATAAAAATCGGGTACGTAAAGTACAAGATTTAAAAGCACAGCTTGCAGCTAAACTTGTATTGATCTGCATGGGGCGTAAGTTAAGAAGAAAATTCGATATTAAAACATATGGTTTGTATCGATTATGATAATTAGTGAAGTTGAAGGTAGCTTCAGCCCAGTCGTTAAATGCACAGTGTTATGGGATGTGAGTGTGTCCTTAGAGGTGTCAAGTAGAGTTTTGTTTAAAAGAAAATAAATTCAACACCCAGCCCACAACCCTTACACCGTTATAATTTTAATGCCATTAGCTTCTGCATAAAAATACCTTTGTACTCTTGTCCCATATAATGCCATGTAGAGGGATGAGATGAAAGCCTTATTACTGAAGATGTGTGATATACAGATTATCCAATAGCGAAAGTTCTATTTACCCTGTCGGGGCACTAGATATCTCATCTCCCGCCAAGTGACAAGACCCGCCATTCGCTTAGCTGTGGCTCTATTACTCATTGTATCAAGTGGTTTCATACGGTATGGTTCCCTTATTCATGTGTTCTGTGTTTTTGTTTGTTTGTTTGTTTCAATGTCATTTTCTTTGCATGAACTTATATATATATATATACATATATATATATATATATTATATATATCCACCGCTGTGGTCTCGAGGTAGCGTGCTGCTTTGTCACGCAGCGGGCCCGGGTTCGATTCCCGGTCGGGACAGGCCCTAGGTGAGGTTTTTCTCGAGGGATTTTCCTCACCTGTAAGACAAATGTGAGAGAGCTTAGGACCCAGCGGTCCCCGAAAATCATCCGGCCATCATCATCATCCTTATCATTATCATCTCATCATCCTTCACCGACGTGGAAAGCAACGGGAAGCTACCACACTTATAATTCCCTAGTAAAACTGCAAAACATAGCATGAAAATGCTATGATTGCAGTAAAAGACCTGCTCTCGGGCAGAATTACTATGGACGTATATATATGTTCTTCAGTTGAATTAATCTCATTTATTAATTCCATAGATTTAGACAGACTTTATAACAAAACAAAGCCAATTCAACGAGTAGAACAAACAGAAAAAAAATACAAGTGGCCATAGAACATTAATTAAAACAGAAGATTTTTTTTTGCAAATAATTTTATGTAAATAATTTTGTAACTTAAAGCATGTAGTATTACTTTCTTTGTTATGGAACATGCTGAAAAATAAATAGAAAAAATATATATCATCTTGTAAGCCCTTGTCTTTTATATAGGATATAGGTCATATAGGGCCTATAGGCATATATATATATATATATTAGTTTAAAATATTTCGTTATTAAATAACTTCATTGTGATTTTGTATCATTTATTAAGCTATAAAAAGCTGAATTACTATGTTTAAGAATTAGAAGCACGGCCCATATTGGAATGTAGAATTGCTTTTACCCAATTTTTCCGTAATTGAAAAAAATGAGCAGAAAATTAAATGAAAATAGCTACCAACATACTGAAAATAGCTGACGTCTCCCATCTGGCACACATGGTTACTGTTGTTCACCCTGAGTGAATACATAATGAATAAATACAGTAGCCTAGCATCTCATGTAAATAAGTTCTACTTGCTAGAGATTTATAGCTCATCAATTCAAACTTAAGAATTATTGTTCTCCGTATATAGAGAATGAAATTTTCTTTCAATATGCTCTAGGCTCTTGTGTACTGTTAGTAATCACTTCGTTAAATAACAGTTGAACCTATAACTAGACACACGTGATAGATCTAACACCTAACTATCGAACCCGGAGTTCATGGTCGCGCTGTCTTAAAGTCTCCATAAATCCCTATCCTGAGCTAATGTCTTCCAATAATTCCTCTATAATTTACTTCCCTCAAATCTTGACTGTAATTATTTTTTCATCTCATTCTTGGTCTACAAACTGGACGCTTTCCCTTTGGCTTTCTTAAAAGAAGTTTTCATACTTTTATCATTCAAGGAAGGCGATTAGATCCCTGAATAGTCTTTTATGGAATAGAAATTTGACAGAAAAAAAAGAGATTATACAGACAATAATAGAAAGTATACTTACATATGGATCAGAAAGCTGGACAATAAATTAAAGGATGCAGAAAAGAATCTTGGCGACAGAAATTGATGGATTACGGAGAAGTATGAGAATATCCAGGCTACAGCATATTCGAAATACACATTATATCAGACAAGAAATGGGTGCACAAGAAACTGTTATCGATAGGATAACAAAGAGAGCTCTACAGTGGTATGGACATGTACAACGGATGTCGGAAGACCAGTGGCCTAAATATGTGTTAGATTGGATGGTACCAGGCAGAAGGAAGAGGAGGAGAACTAGAAGAACATGCTATGAGGGAAAATATGATGCCATGATGAAGAGGGGTATGGAAGAAGGACAATGGGAAGATAGGAATCTCTGGAAAGCAGGAATCAAGGGCAAACTCCTGTAAAGTGGAAAGCCTGTATTAAGTAAAGATACATGTCCTGGGCACTCGACATCTGTGCCTGTTATTGTGCCGCTATGCGATTCCTAAACTTCTTCTTCTTCTTATTCATCACAGTTTAGGCTTATTTACTAGCATGTTCCGGCTTCAAGTTGCTGCTGTTTCCATCTTTTCTTTGGTCTTCCCAAACTTCTTCTTCCTCGTGGTGAATATCTGTATGCTGCTTTTGGTATTCTATTCTCAGTCATCCTTGCCAAGTGTTCTTTCCAGTTTGTTCTGTTTTTCACTATTGTTGTGTTTAATTCCTCTACTTTTAGTTGTTGTCTTGTTTCTGTGTTATGTTTTTTGCCTGCCTTTACGAAAAGATAACACCAACTATTGAAACATGCCAAATGAACATGGAGGGGAAGTTACTAGGCATAACGCTGAGAGATAGTGTGTCTAATACATAGCCTTAGGAGTCTTAGGTTATTGTGATCACAGAGAGATCCTAATTACAGCACCTTATAAGGTTTCAAGTTGTATTATTGTTTATAGGAACCGTGATTTTAAGAGTCTAAGGATTTGTAGTGGAGAAAAAGACAATAAAAGGTAAAAGCAAACACAACTTTGTAGTTTTCTAAGATTCAGTGACCGAGAATGAAAACGCGGGCACAAAATGAAGTTTGTGTTACAAAGACTTGAACGAAAAGGGAGAACGGGAAAGAGAAAGAAGAAACGAAAATATAAGACCTTTTCAAGTACAGCGAAACACAATATCTTTAAGCGGTAAAAGGAAGAATAATAAAAACACTATCAAAATAATTTAATTTATTTTCCTAAATGGAAAAAAAAAAAAAAAGATTATAAATGATTTTTAACATAAATACAAAACAATTGAATGGAAGAAATAAAGAATCAACTAGTAAAAATGACCTAGGAACAATAATTGCAAAGAGGAAAGAGGTGCAGAAATAAATTAGGCCTAAATATAGGCTCTACTCTGGAAAGATACGGCAATGTATTATTTACTCTGGCGGAATTAAGACTATAAGGTCTTCTCTTCCACTTAACCAGCAGATTATTATTTATTATTATTATTATTATTATTATTATTATTATTATTATTATTATTATTATTATAAGATGTATAAAGCATCAGGTTCAGATGAGATCCCAGCAGAACTGATAAAATCAGGGGGAGAAAAATTGATGGACAAGATACGCTGGTTGCTTAGTATGATTTGGGAAAAAGAAGCTCTTCCAGATGAATGGAAGGAATCAATTATGTACCAATTTATAAGAAAGGAGATAAAACTGATTGCAACAACTACAGGGGCATCTCATTACTTTCAACTTCGTACAAAATTCTAACAAATATATTAGTAAACAGACTTACAATAATTGATGACATTCTAGGAGATCATCAATGTGCATTTAGAAGAAACAGGTCTACAACAGATCAGATTTTCAGTATAAGACAGATTTTAGAGAAGAAATGGGAATATAATGGTACTGTACATCAACTATATGTAGACTTCAAAAAAGCATATGATTCAATTAAGAGGGAGAAGTTATATAGTATCCTGCTGGAGTTCGGAATTCCTAAAAAGTTGGTTAGACTTATACGAATGTGTCTAAATGGCTCAAAGAGTAGGGTGCGTGTAGGCAAACAGTTTTCAGACACTTTTGAAATCCAGAATGGGTTGAAGCAAGGAGATGCACTATCTCCTCTACTATTTAATTTTGTACTAGAGCATGCCATTAAATCTTTAGAGAATGAGGAAGGCTTACAACTGAATGGTATTAATAAGCTGTTAGTTTATGCTGATGATGTAGTACTACTGGCCGATAGCGAGGAGATACTAAAGGCCAACACGCACACACTATTGAGTAACACTAAGAAATTAGGACTGGAAGTAAATATCACTAAAACTAAATATATGGTCACACGTAGAAATTCAGTATATAATGGAAATGGACAGCTAATGACAAATGAGGGAAATTTTGAGGAAGTGGCTGAATTCAAATACCTAGGAACAATAATCACAAATAGGAATGAGATGCACAAAGAAATTAAACATAGGCTCAATTCTGGAAATGCATGCTATTATGCATTGCAGAGACTTTTGATGTCCCAACTCCTTTCAAAAACGTTAAGCTGAAAATATATAAAACTATTATTCTACCAGTTATATTATATGGGTGCGAAACATGGACTCTTACTTTAAGGGAGGAAAGGAGATTACGAGTATTTGAGAATAAAGTTCTTAGGAAAATTTTTGGACCAAAGAGAGATGAACAGACAGGTGAATGGAGAAGACTACATAACAATGAACTACATGGTCTTTATAGGAAGCCAGATATAATAAGAACAGTTAAGTCTCGTAGACTGCGATGGGCAGAACATGTTGCACGTATGGGGAATGAAAGACGTGCATGGAAGCTTCTTGTAGGAAAGCCAGAGGGAAAACGCCCAGTTGGTAGGCCAAGAATGAGGTGGGAGAACAACATTAACTATGATTTGAGGGAAGTAGATTATACAGGGAATGATTGGAAAGCATTAGCTCAGGATAGGGATGTATGGAGAGCTTATGTCCGCGCGGCCATGAACCTTCGGGTTCGATAGTGCCAGTGAGTAAGTAAGTAAGTATTATTATTATTATTATTATTATTATTATTATTATTATTATTAATATTCATTAGGATATATTCGCATGGACCGCAAAAGAAATGAAGATATCATGCAAGCACTTCAATTATAACCAATATCACAATTTATAAATTAATACCAGCTACAGAGGAAAACTTATATAAATCGAATGAATCATAGGAGAATTAAAAAAATCATGCTTCAATAACGTCTTCAAGGGGAGAGATTTTTGGGACTTCCTATAAAAAGAGAGCCAAGAAGCTTCACTGAAACCGTAACAAGCATTGAGCCTTCAACTTGATTGAAAGATGATTATATTATTAATATTATTATTATTATTATGTATTATTATTAATAATATAATTAATAATATTGTTATGATTGAGTGAATGGCGTGCTGTACTGTATCTTAAATGTTCATGCTGTCTCGGAGATGGCCTTGGCATTGAGCTGATCACTCATCCAGGGAGGCCTTTCATGTCCATGTGTGGTTATAAAAGAATGTGTGTAATCCACAGTTTAAAATCCTCTCCCGACAGTTCGTGCAATTGTAGGCCCCGAGTGACGTGGGTCATGTAATTGTCCCTACAAAGGAGAGGTTAAATTAAGGTAATGAAAGAATGTCTGTCATTTATTTTCCTTATTAATTATTCCATTATTTTTTAAGTCCCTATAATAAAATAAGATATAAACTTGGCATCGATAGGAGGTATTTTATTGTAAGAACTTGAAAAGAGATTCAAGCTACCAGTTTCCTTATGTATCTAAACATAAACTTCCGTTTATCTTCTCGAGTCGAATATTTCAGTCTTTAAACAGCACAAGGATTTTATTTTCGTTTGCATCCCTTCTCGTATATCATCATAATCATTTTTCACTGTCTTTGTGTTTATAATTCTATACTCCCCACGCATCACGGAAGTCAATTGTTTATTTTAAATTACTTCTCCCTAATTAATTTTATATAAGATATATTATCTGCACAATATTTTAATCATCCTAGACTGTTACCTAACTATAGATTTCTTGGTTCAATAGACTCTTTAATGCATCTGGCAATACAGTATGTTTCGAAAGTGATACTCCAAACTGTAGGGATGAGAAGTGAAAATGAAGAGATTTAAAAACTATCCAATGAAAATGGGTCTGAAAATTAAGCGGTTGAGGGATAATGCCATTTGTTTGTAGGTTGGGGCTCGCTAAATGTTAAGAGGTTTCTAGTGTAGAATAGAGTCTAGTGTAATTGGGAGAATATAGAAAACAATTCAAATTCTTATAGCTGTGTGAAAAAGACTTGAGAATACACAAATATTATTATTATTATTATTATTATTATTATTATTATTATTATTATTATTATTATTACAATTTTAAAGAAAGATGAACAGACAGGCGAATGGAGAAGATTGCATAATAGTGAGCTACATGATCTTTATAGGAAACCAGATATAATAAGAACAGTTAAGTGTCGTAGATTGAGATGGGCAGGATATATGACTCGAATAGGGAATGAAAGAGGGGCATAGAAACTTCTCGTAGGAAAATGAGAGGAGAAGGAAAATAAAACTTTAGGCACAAACATATGTGTAAACAATGAAAATCTGTATACAAATAAATAATCATTAATATTACAGCATACAACTATTCACCACAAGGAGGAAGAAGCTTGGGAAGACCGAACAAAAGATAGAAATAGCAGCAATTTGGAGTCGGAACAGACTATAGTAGTAAAAAAAAAGCCTAAACCGTGACGAAAAAGAAGATTAATATTATTACCAACATACTAACCTAGGATTTCTAGGGGAACTTTTGAACGGGATACAGAGTTGAAACTATGTACAAGAAGTGTTATATTTTGTATAAACGATAGGAAAGCTAACGTGGCCTCATTCCTCTGGCTTTGCAGAAACAGAGTAACTAGAAGACACTTAGAGGTCTTGGGGATTAGCACACTTCATTACTGGTGCAATAACTCGAGATCGTGTGGACTGCACGTTATCTGGTGGAGCCAGACCTTGCTCTGATGGCCCCCGACGATTCCTTCTCTAATAACCATTACTCCCTCTCTTAGTCTTGTAACTTGTAATCATTCCTCTCTAAACTTTATTCATACCAACTTTACTTTGTTTACCTGAAACATGTTATAACCAAAAAGTTTTTCTTCTTCTTTTACGCCATGGAATTAGGTCATATATCTGTTTCCATATCAAGAGATCGTATCCCTCCATCTGGTTATGGGGCGCCCAATATTTATTCTTCCTTTGGGTACATTCGAAGCTTGCAGATGTGCTTTCTGCTGATGATGGGACTAGTCCCGAAAGGCCTACATAACTTCATCTTTCAACGGTTAAGGAGACGGATCTAAAAGGTATATAATTTTATATTATAATTCTAAACTGTGAAACCAATAGTTAAAAAGTCGCTCTAACGGCCCCATTTTTTAACGCAACGTACCTCACATAGCAGATTTGACTAAAAAAAAAGTAAATCGAACTTGTTAATCAGAAAAGTTTCGGATCATTAAGAGCGGGGATTAACGTGAAAACTGAAACTTGAAGTGAGAACAATTTCAAGGTTCTAACGGGTGTATTTTTTTCACAAATGAATATTGGTTGTTGGATTTAACTAACTCACTAACTAACTCACTGACACTATCGGACCCTTAGGTTCATGGCCGCGCGGACATAAGCTCTCCATACATCCCTGTCCTGAGCTAATGTTTTTCAATCATTTCCTGTATAATCTACATCCCTCAAATCATGGTTAATGTTATTCTCCCACTTCAATCTTGGTCTACCAACTGGGTGTTTTCCTTCTGATTTTCCTACTAGAAGCCTCCATGCATGTCTTTCATTCCCCATTCGTGCCACATGTCCTGCCCATCGTAGTCTACGAGACATGGCTGTTCTTATTATATCTGGCTTCCTATAAAAACCATGTAGTTTATTGTTATGTAGTCTTCTCCATTCGCCTGTTTGTTCATCTCTCTTTGGTCCAAAATTTGTCGTAAGAACTTTATTCTCAAATACTCGTAATCTCCTTTCCTCCCTTAAAGTAAGAGTCAATGTTTCGCATTCATATAATATAACTGGTAGAATAATAGTTTTATATATTTTCAGTTGGGACGTCAAGAATCTCTGCAATACATAATAGCACGAGTTCCAGAATTGAGCTTATGTTTAATTTCCTTGTGCAACTTATTCCTATTTGTGATTATTATTCCAAGATATTGGAATTCAGCCACTTCCTCAAAATTTCCCTCATTTGTCATTAGCTGTCCATTTCCATTATATAATGTATTTATGCGTGTGACCATATAGATATATTTTTATTGATATTCTAGTCCTAATTTCTTAGTGTTACTCAATAGCGTGTGCGTGTTGGCCTCTAATATCTCCTCGCAGTCACCTAATAGTACTACATCATCGGCATAAACTAACAGCTTATTAATACCATTGAGTTGTAGGCCTTCTTCATCCTCTAAAGATTTGATGGCATTATTGGTTGTTGGAATACACAATTTAACTACCAAAATTAATATAGGCCTATATGCCGTAAACCAGTAAAATCGGACCATAAATTACTGAGGAATACGCTTAGTTTACGCAGTTCATACGCGACAGACTTTTTATTATTTAATTTGATGTTGAATTAAGTTGGTTATAAAACACGATGTGCTATTTTTGTTAATGAATTGACGCTGTTACATCATGGAGTTACGAGTGTCAATTACATTTACAATTCTTTATGACGTCATACTACTCATGTCCATTAATGAATGAATTATGTGAATAAAAGTGGCCAAATCGAATCAGTTGGCTCAAGAAGTAGCGTCTAATGATCGTATCCAGTTTTAAATCCCCTTATCGAACAAAATAGTTATTTTCTGGTTTTCTCAGTCGTCAGGTAAATTCGTTTGGAATTTCATTGCCATGTCTAAATCCATCAAGTTCGCCATTTCATAATGCCATTAAAATATAAAAGGACACATTATGACCTTAACTATTAAGGGAAATATTTGGTTCAATCAAGATAAATGGTATCTGGAGAAACAGAATTAAGAGGGAATTTTATTTATATACAGATTTTTAATGTTAACACATCTTTTTGTGCCTAAAGTTTTATTTTTCTTCTCCACTCGTCTCTATCCATCCACTCCATGTCCTCCAGTCCTCTTGTTCTCATTCCAGTTCTTATTTCTTGCATCCACGAGTTTCAAGGTCTTCCTTTCCTTCTTCTTCCAGGTGGACACCATTCCAATGTCTTTCTGGGTAACCTTTCTTCTTGCATTTATCGTACGTGCCCATACCAATTTAATTGCTTATATCTTACATAATATACAATTGAATATCTAATATTTTTTCTCTATGACTTTTTTTTTTCTTCTAATTTTGAACATATTGCTTCTCTCCACAAGAAATCCATTTCCATCGACGTAAGTTTTTGTTCTAAGTTCTTGTTGAATTTCCAAACGTCAGCTCCATATGTGACAGTACTTCTCACTATTGAATTATACATTTGTAAATTATTTTTTTCTGGCTATATGTCTGTTCTATAAGACTCCATTCATTATTGCTGTTATTGCTTTACCTTTATTTATTCTGTTCTTAATATCACTTTCTTGTTTATTCTCTTTATCTACTTTTACTCCCGGAATTACAAAATATATTAAGGTCATTGATATATGAACTTGAAAGTTAATTAAAATAATTGCATTTGAATGGCTGGGGCATGTTGACAGAATGGTAACATTCAGATCCAGGCTGGTATTAAACTCAAAACTGGATAATAAGCCAAATTTGGTGACCCAAGACAAGATAGATATATGACGTGGAATAGAATTTAAGAAGAATTCAAATATCAATTGGAAGTATATTCGTAAAAATTTGATAAAAATGGCGTGTTGTTGTGAGGGAGGTTACAGGAAAATTTTAATATCTGTAATACCAGAGATGATTATGATAATTAATCATTCCAGGTAAAAGTACATTAGGAAAAATTAGATTAACATATTTTAAAATGTAATGACAGTAAAGTAATCCTACTAAAGCCTTAAGAGGTCTTTGGGGTAGTGGTAAGTTAAGTCTCCTACCTTTTTAGACAATCGGCAGTCAATATTCAGTCTTGGAAATGACAGCTTCGCTGTTGAAATTGTTGACTCTTTTAATTTTTAATTGGTGAAATGGGTACATTGACTACATGTTTTACGATTTTATCACCAAGAAGATCAGTAGTTTATTAAAAATAATCGGCATGAAATAACAGCTCAGTTATTATCCCTGCGTGACGGCCGCATTTTCCCCAGAACAGTCAGAGACTGTGTCGACTACAAGACCAAGGTGTCGCCAGTTTAAAAATCATGATCTCACTGGGACTCGAACCTTCCTGTTTGTAGCATATTGTCTTAACCAGTACGCTACTGGAGTAACGTATGGGACATTTAATTGCATTGGATAGTCAATCTGAAATATTAAATTCACAGAAGGGCAAAGTAAATAAAAAAAACAAATACTCCAAAATGGCATTGGTATAAAAATCAACGGGGAATTGACTTCATGTTAATTTATATTTATGTACACCAGCGTGTTAAGGGAATAAGATACATTTAATTTATTTATAGAAGAAACATTAATTTTAAGAAATTTCTGAAGGACATCAAATCTAGAGCTTGAACCAAGCATTAGTTTTGTAAAATGTATGGATTAAAGAAATCAATTTGACATTTTGTGTTTTCAAAATTTTGCTCTCGTGGACATTTTGTGTATGGACATTTCTATAATATGGCATTTTGTATATGGACATCTGGACGATGTTATGCATCAACCGACTAAGAACCATTTAAAAAATTGATATTTTGATGCCATCTGTTGCACTGGCTCATGAAGTAAGTGGACGCACACCTTTAGTGCCAAATCTTTAAATATAGCCTTATTATTAAAGAAAAATGCAAACGACAGAGATTCCATATTTTACAACAAACGGCTATAAAACTAGATATGCATAAATGTTAATCTAAACTTTGCATCATGCAGCTACGCGCCAAATGTTCCCGCTCTTAGATTGTTGATGCAAAACTGTCAAACAAGGGAAATAACTTGCATTATCCAGTGTTGTTAGTTTGGCGCGAGAAGGTTTGCTTAAACTTTAAACATATTTTTCTTGAAACTTACATAATGGCGCATAGCCGGTTTATGATAACACCGTCAATGGACCTTCTAATAACTTATATGGACAATTTGGTATGTGGATAAATATAGTGTGTAAGAAAGAAATAAGATAAATTAAAATTACAATTTACATGGGTTACAGAAATTAGTATTGTTTTTGCTGAGAGCGACACAACATGAATGTGTTTATAAAATTAGATCTGTTTTACTGGTGGAGGGAAAATAAGGTCAGGTCTACGTGGCACTAGGTTTAATTATAAATGAAATATTAATGGGAATAGATAAATTAGCGATGGGATGGGCAGATCGATACCCTAACACACAACTGATGTGAAAACACAACATATCAACTGCTTCAAGCTGATTTTAGATACATTTGCAACACGAACACAATCATTTCCACAATACATTTACCATGTCTCCATCTGACAACTACAAATATCCAGCAATATGTTCCTTTTTTTTTTATCTTTATTCACAAGTATTTATATTTGCTTTAACATCTAAGGTCATGTTGATATTGTATCATTGATTGTATTCAATAGATCGTATAAATCTGCTGTGTTCTTCTTGGAAGTTCGTCGATTTACTTTTAATGATGTTATGAAATGGTAACTATAATTAAATGACACCCAGTAATTAAATTCCAACTTAGCATTTGCCCTGACGACTGAGGAAAACCAGGAAATAATCTCCGTCAGATTCGTCAAAATTAATAATAATATATTATTTTATTTCGGAATTTATCTACAGAACAGTGGTTTTCCGTCATCCTCAAGAAATTCGTCTCCTCGTGTTGTAGCTGTTCTGAACATCCTCATCTGTAAATTCCAGTTCACTCATACTTCTTCTCACATCGTCCACCCAACCTTCTTTAGGTTTTCCCTTTCTTCTTTTCCTATTTATTTTCCACTCCAACATCTTCTTAGGGATTTTATCAGATGTCATCCTCCAGAGATGTCTTCCTCTTAATAATAATAATAATAATAATAATAATAATAATAATAATAATAATAATAATAATAATAATAATAATAATAATAATAATAATAATAATAAACTGCTCAAAACAATTAGAGCAACACTATGAAATATGCAAATATTTTTTCATTGAATAAAGGTACAAACATGAAATTAATAAAGTACATTATTTGTGGTTATTTATTTATTTATTGCTCATGTCAGTAAAAACAAATTAATAACGCTGACAATTAACTTTTCAAATAATTCCGCTATATAAGCAATTGAATCTTGTGCTTATTTTTCAAAGTTAAACACTCGTTATATAGAGTTAGTATCGTGTATGGCCTCCACGACATTCGATGACACTTTGGCACCTTCGTGGCATGCTCCCAATAAGATTCTGGATTTCCTCTTGCGGGATATTCTCCCATTCCTTCTTCAGAGCATCTCCAAGTTGCTGCAGAGTTTGTGGAGCTTGATGTCGGTTCCTGACCTTCCTGTCTAGAAGATCCCACAAGTGTTCAATAGGGTTGAGGTCTGGGCTGACCGCTGGCCACTCCATTACTTCAATTTCATTCATTCCTCCTCAGGAAATCCCTGGTGACAGCCGCAGAATGTGCCCTGGCATTATCCTGCATAAACAGAAACCCAGGGCCTACTCCAATGGCAGCAGGTACTACATGCTCTTCCAGAACGTGCTCGATATACCGGACAGCATTCAGTCGCTAGGGAACAAGTACAAGGTCCGTACGATTGTTGTACATAGCTCCGGCCCACACCATTATGGAACCTCCTCCGAATCTATCAATTTCCTGTACAGCCTCTGCAGAAAATCTTTCTCCTGCCGTCCCCACACCCTCAATCGACCATCACAACGTGTGAGACGATACCTGGATTCGTCCGAGAAGAGCATAGACTCCACTAGTTCCGGTTCCAATCACCATGGTTTTCAGCATACGTACGTCTTGCTGCCTTATGCCCATTTGTTAAGCGTTGTTTTTTAACGGGCCTTTTTGGACGAATATTCTCTTTCCTTAATCTGTTCCTTATGGTTTAGTCTGAAACCCGGATTCCGGAAGCCATATAAAGGTCATTCTGCAGGTCTTTTGCAGTTTTTGTACGCTGTCGAAGAGCAGAAAGAACAACGTATCTGTCATCCTGGGGGCTTGTTTTAAATTTACGGCCCTGGCCACGTCTTCTACAATACTGACCTGTCTCTCTGTGCCTGTTGCGTAACCTGGACACCACGGAAGGAGAAACCCCAAGCTCTCTAGCCATTTGTCGCGGAGATTGACCTTGTAAAAGATGTAGAGCATGATACACTTCAAACTCATTTAAATGCCTTATTTTGTCAGAGACTTCAATAAACAAGGCAATAATCAACATTCGTCACTATAGCAACATCAGGAAGCTTACCAATTAGAAGTGGCCAGTGCCTTCCAAAATAAAAAAAATCTCTATATTTGTTATTTGAGGTAATTTCTCTGTATTTAGGCCATGGATCTTTAAAATTTGTATCCAATGATAAAATTAATAATTCAATTTACATATTTTCCAACTTTCAGCATCACAGCTTTAAAAAACAATTACTTATTCAAATTATTACAAGTGTTCCTCTAATTGTTTTGAGCAGTGTAATAATAATAATAATAATAATAATAATAATAATAATAATAATAATAAAGCGTTTCATTATATGAATCCGAAACATGGTCAGTCAATAGATAACAGGACAACGAACTCTTATCAGTAGAAACGGACTTTTGGGGGCGATCGTCATGAATTTCAAGAAGAAATAAAATCAGGAATAATACAATAAGATAAATAATGTAGATCGAAAGGAACATATTAGAAAAAACAGAAGAAATGCATTTGAGGTGGTATTGACACCTCATACGAATGGAGGAGGATAGAATATGAAAGAATATCCTTGGATGGCAGGCTAGAGGAAGGAAGAGAAGAAATAAACCAAGAAAATGTTGGATAGGTGAAGTTAAAAAAAATGGAAACATGGGTCCTTAGGGAAGAAGTTATATTAGACAAAGATCTCTGGCAACGAAATCACTTTGGGTTGTAGGAAAACCCTTGTAGTGCGGAATGTTGATAATAATAATAATAATTATTTTTATTATTATTATTCTTATTATTATTATCGTTATTATTATTATTATTATTATTATTATTATTATTATTATTATTATTATTATTATCATCATCAACATTTGTCTTCTGTTTTTTTACCAGACCGTATATTAATTTGTTGAATTTAATAATTCATAATGATATTAAAACCAAACATGAATGTGATCTTATCCCACGCTTTTACGTGAAATGTGCACAGCACGAAATCTACAAAGGGCAGTACCACTACATCTACTGATAAACTGATAACATAATGTATCGTGGAATATAAAACAGTTTGCTGTGTAATGTAGAAGTCATTCCATAATTGAGTAATTGCCTGTAAACTCTTCAAAAGGTTTTTTTGCAAGTCGTAAAGAATTCAATTAAAGAAATATGTTTTAAACAAATAAGACTTAGATCACATTTCAACTCCAGCTTGGGTCGGGATATGAAGTCTAGCGATTCACTTGACATTTATGGAGCAATAAAACCTTTGTGTTATGTTACCAAGGCCTTTGGGTTAGCTCCATTTACTTGTACTAAATATAAGCCTTGTTTAATAAAGTTCTATCATCTGTGGATAGTCACACTAAGTGTCATACAAATTTTCGGCATGGTGATTAGAATAATAATGATAAACGAAATCTTCAAGGAGATTGGTGTTGAACCCAGTTACATCGTTACCAATGTAATAACATTGTTACTACGGAATACCACGAGCATAGTTACTAGAATTCTAGGAATTACATTTTACAAAAACAATCTTCCTGAAATTATAAATAAATTAAATAATGTTGATCGTATATTGTTTCCTTCGAATAATTTACGTAATAAATTATATAAAAAGACATTTAAGATTGTGATTTATGAAATAGTTGCTGCAGCAATGTTCTTAATTATAATTTATGGCTATTCTAGAATCACGTCCACATTTAACCTACCACCTATAACAATATTATTTGACTTTATTCCGGATGCTACAAACGTACTCATGGAAGTAATGTTTTTGAATATTGTATACTTGATAAAACAAAGATGTAAAACTTTGGGGAAAGAATTGGAGAACATTCTTGAAACTTTACCAGATGTCAATTTTGAATCAAGTAGCTGTTGTTTTGACAGAAGAAATCCTGAATCAACGCATATAACTCAAGAAACATATTCAAGACAAAATAACGATACTCAGCGAGTTATTATTAATCCAAGAAATGAAGCACAAAATGAATACATTCTTCGAAGTGATACTGTAACACGTAGAAATGAATTGATTGAAACTCTGCCAGATGCCAATTTTGAATCAAGTAGCTGTTATTTTGAAAGAAGACATCATGAACCAATGCAGACATCTCAGCAAATATATTCAAGACAAAAGAATGGCTCTACGCGAGTTGTTAATCTAGGATATGAACCACAAAATGAATACATTCTTCGAAATGAAATTACATCAACTAGAGATGAAATGATTGAAACTCTACAAGATGTCAATTTTGAATCTAAAAGTTGTTTTGAAAGAAACCATCATGAACCAATACAGACATCTCAACGAACATATTTAAGACAAAAGAGTGATAGAACTCAATTTGTTGCTCTAAAATATAAACCACATACTGAATACATTCTACAAGATGTAAATGTATCAACCAAAGATGAAAAGATTCACAATTTCAGAGAAATATACAATAGTCTTTTTGAAATATCAGAGTTGTTGAATTCTTTATATGGAATTCCCCTTCTTTTTGATCTTGGTTATAACTTCATTTCGGCTGTCGTAACCATGTACAGCGTTCTTAGTACTATGGTCATCATGTTGGACAGTATCCATGTTACTACACAACTATTCCATCTTACTTCTACTCTCAGCTGGTGCTTTTCAAATTTACTTAAAATTATAGTGCTTACTGCTATGTGCCAGTTTACAAGTGGTGAAGCAAAACATATTTCTTTTTTGGTCCAGAAGATGTTGTTAAGTGAAAGATTAGAACCAGAGTTGAAGAAAGAGCTCCAATTATTTGTCTTTCAACTAGACCAGAACAGACTTTTATTTAGTGCTTTTGGATTTTTTTATATTGACTTCTCTCTGTTATGTGCTATGGTTGGTTCGGCCACAATTTATATAATTGTGTTAATACAGTTTAGAGGCCGAAAATAATTAAGTGCAATTTATATGGAATCACAAATTTCAGAGTTAAATTTTGTATTTAGGTCATTTGTTACAAAACTCAACATGTTCACAAAAAAGTTAATACGCCATCTATGCTCTCCATGGAATCTGACTAGAATTATACTAAAATTTGGTTCAGTATTCAATATGTAACAAATATATTAAGCTTTAAAATCTGTGGCCTGTCCCAATATGGTGCATGACGTGGCAGCCTACGATATAATTGTTATAAATGTACATCCTGACACAAATTAATGAGATGTAGCAATAATGGAAGCCCATTTTTCCCAAAGTTAATTTTTTGCATAAATAAAATCCTATGTATCATTAATCATATTTCACATGTAAAACTTAACTTGGAAAAAAATAAGGATTGCAACCTTGTTCTGGGCGACAATTCAATTTAACACATTTTCAGGATTAAGTTTACATATATGTTCCATTTAAAATTGCAAAGCTTTAAATGGCTGGGTGTTTTGCCCCAACCTAAAATGTAATTAATACTGGTTTAAAATGTCCATCTCAATATATAAATTTCGTATTTTTTTAAATTAAACACTATTTTTGGGGCACGCCGTAGAGTAGATTGTTAAGGCAGTATTCTACAAACCGGAAGGTCGAGGGCTCGAGTCCCGGTGAGGTTCAGGAATTGTTCTGGGGGTAAGGGCGACCTTCACGCAGAACTGGGAACTCGGCTGACATCGAGTGGCAATTGTCTAGCAAAAGTGGGAGCCTTAACCTCGTATTACCCAAGGATATTCTATGACCTTGTAGAGGGATCACTTTACTTTTTAAAACACAGTTTTAATGCTAATGAAATGCATGTTAAAATTGAGAGAGAGAGAGAGAGAGAGAGAGAGAGAGAGAGAGAGAGAGAGAGAGAGAGAGAGAGAGAGAGAGAGAGAGAGAGAGAGAGAGAGAGAGAGAGAGAGAGATGGAGATACAAGGGTAGGTCATTGACCACTTTAGTCGAGATTCAAAAGAAAGAACCTACCCTGTTGCCAGTTTTCCTCTTCCCCTTTTCCCTATTAACATCTGGTGAATAAACACCGACAACACTGGTGCGAGTGAGAGAGGTGAGTACGGTTGTCTCGTTCTACAAATTTCTCGTAAAGTTAAACCAGAGAGACTACAGTCACAATATACATTTTTAATATAAATTTATAAAATTGATACTTGAAAGGTCCAGTCGCCCTCCATGGTATCTTTACCTTGTCGTGGTGGAGTGGCTTGTGTGCTTAAATGATCCTGAGAGCATTGCTGCCGATAGGGTTACCCATGCCGGACTGGTCGAAGGTGATAACCCAGACGAAAAAAGTACCTTGGTCGAAAGAGTGACGATCTTTCACCGTAAAAATACAACCGTCAAGAAATGCGGACATGGGTTCTACTGGGGTAAAATTTTCCGGAGGTCAAATAGTCCCCCATTCGGTTCTCCGGGCGGGGACTACTTCAGGGAACCCATGCCAAAGGCTCAAACACAGGGACATGTTCCTAGGAACATGGAATGTTAGGACTTTATACAATAGCGGGGCACTAGAGATATTAACGCGGGAATTGGAATAAATCACCCTTGGATATAGTCGCTTTACAGGAAGTTAGGTGGCCAGGAGAAGGTAGTCAGGAATCAGGAAGCTTTGCATTATACTATGGGGGTGCAGAAAGACCTGCATTTGGAACGGGTTTTTAGTCAGAAGGAGGATCCTATCCGCTATCCGAGATATTAAGTTTGTTAGTGATAGGATATCATACATAATTCTAAAGGGTAAACGACATGATTTTATAATTGTAAATGTACATGCCCCCACAGAAGATAAAGATGACAAGATCAAGGATGAGTTCTATGAAGAATTAGAATGCTTATTTGATAGCCTTTCACGATATCATATGAAAATTGTCTTAGGAGATTTTAATGCAAAAGTGGGGCGGGAAGATATATTCAAACCAACAATAGGCAAATTAGTCAGTCTTCATGAAGATAGTAACGACAACGGGGTTAGATTAGTCACATTTGCCACATCAAAGAATCTCATTGTTAAGAGCACAACATTTCAGCATAAGGATATTCATAAATACACCTGGACGTCCCCAGATGGAGAAACTCGGAACCAGATAGATCATGTATTAGTGGATAAACGCTGGCACAGTAGCATCATTGATGTTAGATCAGTTAGAGGGACAGACTGCAATTCAGATCATCATCTGGTCAGGGTGAAAATCAGACAACGGCTATCGCTTATGAGAGGAACAAACGCTAAAGATGATTCTGTAAAATATGAATTAAAAAACTTGAAAAATGATAAAATGCAGCAAGAATACCAAATCAAAATTGCTAATAGATTTGAAATACTGGAATCTTCAGATGACAATGTGGCAAACGAAGAAGAAACTGATATAAATAAAGAATGGGAGGCTATAAGAGATACTATTAAATTGTCAGCATCAGAAAGCATTGGTTGTCTAAAAAAGAGGCAAAACAAGAAATGGTTTGATGAGGAATGTGCCGACATTGTAAAGAAAAGAAAGCTAGCAAAAATGAAATGGTTACACGAGCCAAATGAGGGTAAATTAGAGCAATTGGGTAGTGTTAGACGGGAAACCACCAAGTTACTAAAGAGTAAAAAGAGGGAATATTTGAGAGAGAAGATTAATGATCTTGAAATGAATGCAAAAAATAGGAACATTAGAGAATTATATCAGGGAATTAGTATAGAGAAGAAAGGGTTTCAGGCTAGAACAAACATAATTCGGAATGAAAATGGGGATATGATTGCAGATTCTAGGAGTATATTAAATAGATGGAAAAGTTACTTTAATCAGCTATTAAATGTACATACAGAACAGGACATTGAGGAGGATAATTTACAGACAGCAGAAATGCTAGTCGCAGAGCCAAGTGCATTAGAGGTTGAAATGGCGATTGAAAAATTGAAGATGTATAAAGCATCAGGTTCAGATGAGATCCCAGCAGAACTGATAAAATCAGGGGGAGAAAAATTGATGGACAAGATACGCTGGTTGCTTAGTATGATTTGGGAAAAAGAAGCTCTTCCAGATGAATGGAAGGAATCAATTATCGTACCAATTTATAAGAAAGGAGATAAAACTGATTGCAACAACTACAGGGGCATCTCATTACTTTCAACTTCGTACAAAATTCTAACAAATATATTAGTAAGCAGACTTACTCCCTATATTGATGACATTCTAGGAGATCATCAATGTGCATTTAGAAGAAACAGGTCTACAACAGATCAGATTTTTAGTATAAGACAGATTTTGGAAACGAAATATGAATATAATTGTACTGTACATCAACTATACGTAGACTTCAAAAAAGCATATGATTCAATTAAGAGGGAGAAGTTATATAGTATCCTGCTGGAGTTCGGAATTCCTAAAAAGTTAGTTAGACTTATACGAATGTGTCTAAATGGCTCAACGAGTAGGGTGCGTGTAGGCAAACAGTTTTCAGACACTTTTGAAATCCAGAATGGGTTGAAGCAAGGAGATGCACTATCTCCTCTACTATTTAATTTTGTACTAGAGCATGCCATTAAATCTTTAGAGAATGAGGAAGGCTTACAACTGAATGGTATTAATAAGCTGTTAGTTTATGCTGATGATGTAGTACTACTGGCCGATAGCGAGGAGATACTAAAGGCCAACACGCACACACTATTGAGTAACACTAAGAAATTAGGACTGGAAGTAAATATCAGTAAAACTAAATATATGGTCACACGTAGAAATTCAGTATATAATGGAAATGGACAGCTAATGACAAATGAGGGAAATTTTGAGGAATTGGCTGAATTCAAATACCTAGGAACAATAATCACAAATAGGAATGAGATGCACAAAGAAATTAAACATAGGCTCAATTCTGGAAATGCATGCTATTATGCATTGCAGAGACTTTTGATGTCCCAACTCCTTTCAAAAAACGTTAAGCTGAAAATATATAAAACTATTATTCTACCAGTTATATTATATGGGTGCGAAACATGGACTCTTACTTTAAGGGAGGAAAGGAGATTACGAGTATTTGAGAATAAAGTTCTTAGGAAAATTTTTGGTACCAAAGAGAGATGAACAGACAGGTGAATGGAGAAGACTACATAACAATGAACTACATGGTCTTTATAGGAAGCCAGATATAATAAGAACAGTTAAGTCTCGTAGACTGCGATGGGCAGGACATGTTGCACGTATGGGGAATGAAAGACTTGCATGGAAACTTCTTGTAGGAAAGCCAGAGGGAAAACGCCCAGTTGGTAGACCAAGAATGAGGTGGGAGAACAACATTAACTATGATTTGAGGGAAGTAGATTATACAGGGAATGATTGGAAAGCATTAGCTCAGGATAGGGATGTATGGAGAGCTTATGTCCGCGCGGCCATGAACCTACGGGTTCGATAGTGCCAGTGAGTAAGTAAGTAAGTAAGTAAGTAAGTAAGTCTCGTAGACTGCGATGGGCAGGACATGTTGCGCGTATGGGGAATGAAAGACGTGCATGGAAACTTCTTTTAGGAAAGCCAGAAGGAAAACGCCCAATTGGTAGACCAAGAATGAGGTGGGAGAACAACATTAACTATGATTTGAGGGAAGTAAATTATACAGGGAATGATTGGAAAATATTAGCTGGATAGGGATGTATGGAGAGCTTATGTCCGCGCGGCGATGAACCTATGGGTTCGATAGTGCCAGTGAGTAAGTAAGTAAGTAAGAAATGTCCAGTCGTCCTCAACTATATCAAAACATTATTTTTAAATTTTGTAGGCAAACGACCTTCTGTTGAAGATGAGACCAGATTCCGAAAGGCTTGCAAAATTTTAAAATGTTTAAATCAAGTTGCACTAATTTTATATTAACAAATTTATATTATGGCTAAGTTCACCGCTGTGGTCTTGAGGTAGGGTGCTGCCTTGTCACGCAGAGCGCCCGAGTTCGATCCTCGGTCGAGACAAATTTCCTGGGCGAAGTTTTCTTTCGGTTTTTTCCCTCGCCTATAAGATAAATGTCAGGAAACTTCAAGGCCCAAACGGTCCCTGAACACCATCAGATCATCATTATTATCACTATCATACCTGTCTGATTTAGATTAAGTTTAGGATTAAGCCTCTCTTGGCACATCATTACCATCATCATCGGTTCTCACCTTCTATATCATCGGGACAGCGTAACCCCGCCTTCCAAGCTCCCCAACCTCAGAAGTAGGTTATACGTACGCCAATGCCAGGATACATTATTGTAGCCTCACTATGATGGTTGTCCAGGGGCTCGCTTTGTTTCTCCGCAGTTGTTATATATAATTAAATACAAAGATGCCGACTACCGCCACTATAATAATTCTGTATGTTAATCATTGTCTAGCATTGTCGTGCGGCATCCGCTTTTATATAAACGGACAACCATCATAGTGGGGCAATAATACCAGAAATGTCGTAATGACAACGTGGTAGCATTAATAAAAAATATATTACACCGTGTCCCATTCAAACCTCCCACATTTTAATTAATCATATCTCTCAAGGTATGCGGAATTTTGAAATGAAGTTGATATTAAAAGAAAAAGAAACTCAAAAGAATTTTTGTTTTCATTGTTGCAGTTAATTCATCTGTCGCATGTTGGACAATAATGACATAAAACAAAATGGCGACTCCTCAGCAACGAGCACAAACTGTTTTCTGGTATGCAGAGACGAAGTCAATAATTACAGTGCAAAGAAATTACCGGAGAGAATATGGAGGAAATGCACCTGATGGGAAGACCATTAAGGCATGGCTTGAGAAGTTTCTGTCGACTGGAAGCGTTAAAAGAGAATCAGGAGATGCTCTTACACATGTTTCAGAAGAAAAGATTGAAGAAATTAGAGCAGGGTTTCAGATAAGTCCACAAAAATCAATTCGCCAAGCTTCCTGGCAGTACCAATGGACATGTTGGACAGAACGTGGCACGAAATCGAATACAGACTTGATATTGTTCGTGCTACTAATGGTGCACACATAGAGGTGTTTTAGTGTGTGGCAATGAAAATTATTCGAGTTTCTGTTTTGTTTAATATCGGCCTCATTTCATAATTCCGCATTTTATCTATATACAGAATTTTAATGTTTACACATGTTTCTGTGCCCAAAGTTTTATTTTTCTTCTCCACTCGTCTCTCTCCATCCAATCCATGTCCTCCAGTCCTCTTGCTCTCATTCCAGTTCTTATTTCCTGCATCCACGAATTTCGAGGTCTTCATCTCCTCCTTCTTCCAGGTGGACACCATTCCAATGTTTTCCTGGGTAATCTTTCTTCTTGCATTCGTCGTACGTGTCCATACCAATTTAATTGCTAATAGCGTATATAATCTACCATTGAATAACCAATATTCATGTTTTCTCTTATGACAGTATTTCTTATTTTGTCTAATTTTGAACATCTTGCTGCTCTTCTCAAGAAATCCATTTCCATCGACATAAGTTTTTGTTCCAAATTTTTGTTGAATTTGCAAACTTCAGCTCCATACTTTGTTAGTTATGATTAATTAAAATGTGGGAGGTTTGAATGGGACACTCTGTATGACTAATACCTCACGGAATTTTATTAATGGTGAATATGAGAGAAAGACCTCCCAAAACACCTTTTAAGGGAAATATTTACAAAGTGGAGTTTAGTGCATTTCCAACTAATGTTTTAGCTTTAATGATTTTATAGAACTCTGTTATCGACAGGTGAGTTAAGGTGTGGTTAAATGATTTTGTGATAAGGTTTATTTCGTAATAAAGTACCGTACTTGATATTTCTGAAGATATGACTAATGTGTATTGTAACTTCACATATAAGATACGCTACTCCTTCTCCCTGAACACTCAAAATGTATGACAATTGAATAAATTAATCATTTGTATTTATTTATTTATTTAGCAGCATTCTCAATGTTTCATAACATATTCTCGCGCCTAATTAATACTGTTTAAACCAACATAAATCCACATACCACAGACAAAAAACATAACACAGAAATAAGACAACAACTAAAAGTAGAGGAATTACACACAACAGTAGAGAAATACAGAACAAACTGGAAAGAACACTTGGCAAGGACGACTGAGAATAGAATACCAAAAGCAGCATACAACTATTCACCACGAGGAAGAAGAAGTTTGGGAAGACCAAGGAAAAGATGGAAAGAGCAGCAATTTGGAGCCGAAACAAGCTAGAAATAAGCCTAAACCGTGAAGAAGAAGAAGAAGAAGAAATCCATATACCAATTTTCGGTCGTCTTCTTCTTCTTCTAACCAGGTGGTACCCATTTTAGTATTTTTTTTATTCTGTTAAGTGCAAATTCTTTTTAAATGACCACACCATTTTAATTGTTTATTTCTTTATGAAATTCACAATTTAAATTAGCTATCTTCTTCTTCTACTTCAAGAAATTAGGCCTTTGACCTGTTTTCACATCAAGTGGGATTTAATGAATATTCCCATCTAGTAAATGGGCGTCCAATACTTCTATGCCCTATTGGTTTGTACTTTAGTAACAGCTGAGGGATTCTATCTGTAGGAAATCTTTTAACATGTTCATACCAGTTGATTCTCATGTTGTCAATCCTATTTGTTAAATTATAATTATTTAAGTCTTTTCTAATGTCTTCATTTCTTTTTCTGTCCAAAATTGTCACACCTGCTACTGAACGTAAGAACTTCATTTCTGCAGTTTCTATTTTTTTGTTTGAACGGTTAAGAGTCCAATTCTTTAAAATTTAATTTTTTTAATTAGCTATCCAAATATAAATCGACTACACGAAAATCAGGCCTTTTGTTTCTTTCGAAGGAAAATCATAGTCAGTAATTATTTTTTCCTGAAAATACATAGATCGCAGTTAGATTTGAACCCGCGAACCTTGGAAACTGAGGCGAACATGGTAAGTATTAGTGCTTCAGGATCAATGTTTAATAATTTGATATGCCTGAAAAATTTGAAGGCACTTAATAGTATATAGAACTAGAAATGATCAAACAAAAATATTCTCAAGGGAAATGCCACAATAATTTTCATCTTGTTAACTCACAGGGGGTAGTGACGAGATTGAATTTTCCAAAGAGATGAAAACTCCTATAATATTTTAGAATAATATTTAATGAATTACATATTTAATAAAAATATTAATAAAATGAAAATAAGTTAGATATTTTGTGTAGTAATTTACTAGTGAATAACTGGTGTGCACTGCTACCCCTAAATAAATGAAATATGTGTTTTATTTTTAGTTCAATAAGTTCAAAGAAAATTTCGGGTTAATTGAAATGTATTTTGTACATTGCGACGAACCAAACATGGCGATTACTTGAATAATTTTTTTAATTCAGATATCCGATAAACCCCACTTCTAATGATAGGATTTCGCTGATTTTTGGAAAATATCTACCTCGGTTTATTTTAATAGCATATACTGCGTTTCATTATGGAACATCGAAAATTGCGACCGCTAGAGGGATTTTTGAATTTTCGTTTCAGGTAAACTCCTACACCTGATGGTTTTAGAGAATAATAGATAGAGATCCGCAGTGCCTGAAAACCTGTATTAACAAATTTCATAATGATCTGTTACATGCTTCAGAAGTCTAAACATCACAAACATAATATACTCGTATTATATATATTTGCTTTTATATAATCCATCCATCCATCCATAGTAATTCTGCCCAAGGGCAGGTCTTTCACTGCAATCATAGCATTTTCATGCTATGCTTTGCAGTTTTACTAGGGAATTATAGGTGTGGTAGCTTCACGTTGCTTTCCACACCGGTGAAGGATGATGATGATAATGATAAGGATGATGATGGCCGGATGATTTTCAGGGACCGTTGGGCCCTAAGCTTCCTGACATTTGTCTTACAGGTGAGGAAAAACTCCGAAAAAAACCTCACCCAGGAGCCTGTTGCGACCGGGAATCGAATCCGGGCCCGCTGCGTGACAAGGCAGCACGCTACCTCGAGACCACAGCGGTGGACTTTTATATAATAGATTATTTAATTTAATTTATTGCATAATAAGTTTTGGTAGAACTGCCCTCTGTGTTCTGTAGGCTAGAGATTAGAAAAATTTGTGAGTCAGGTTCAACAGTTTTCAAATAATTGCATCAACAGAATGACAATTTCATTTCGACAATATTTCAGTGATAGTCTACCGTGATTGGTTCAAACTAACTAACTGACTCGCTGATACTATTGAACCTGGAGCTTCATGGCCGCGTGGACATAAGCTCTCCACACATCCCTATCCTGAAATAAGCTAATGCTGCAATTGCACTTTTATATCCATTTTTCAACTCGAATACTCTATCCACTCAGATCAAGCTAACACTAGGTATAAAGCTGTGATCCGCAGCATGTTGTTGTATGGAAGTGAAGCCTGGAGCATCCTCGCTGCTTATAATTAAAAAGAAACTTCAAATTATACAAAACAAATGCCTTAAAATTATCTATTCGGCTCCATTACGCACGAGGATCACTAGGCTACACGACCTATCATGAATGCCCTATATTGCGACTACAATTGAAGAAACAGTAAATTACATGTATCATGTCATAATCAATCATGACAATCCAATTGTTCGTAATATAGGACATGTGTTACAGCAACGTGCTGTTCACCGATGCATATTCCCCCAGGATGTACCCAGACATATGAGATGAGTGCTGGGAAACTGCCAAGGTAGCGTGGCTCACTCCGTGTCGCTGGCTTTCGGACTCTCTGCTTCTCCAGCGGCATGGTTTTTTATGCCCTGCCTTGGTTAAGTGGAACATCTCATCTCAAAATAAATTTATTCAAAATTTATCAAAAAAATTATTTACACCAACATAATGATAAAACACCAACGCCTAAGAAATGGAGCTGAACTAGTGAGTGAACCCTAAATTGATAAACACTAGGGAATTTGGCTGCCAAGGGGTCTAATTAACTCCAGAGCAGCACCCTGGGCGATGCATGAGTCATTGCCATCACTCAACAGCAGCAGCTATCCTGAAATATGTTTTCCATCGATTCCATGTATAATTTACCTCCCTCAAATCTTGGTTAGTATATTCTCTCACCTTATTATCGAACTACCTACAGGGCCCTTTCCCTCTGACTTTCTTACAAGTAGCTTCCTGCCCGTTATCCAATCCTGAGCATCGCAGTCTATGAGAGTTATTATTATTATTATTATAAGCCAGTGTAGGGGTGCCATGTGGTCAGCATGTTGGGTCCCCCGGCCGTTATAGCTGGTCTTCTCAACCTGGAGTCGCTACTTATTGCAGCTACCCAAATGCCTCACGATGCTGGATGGGCACCGGTCCCATACTGGCCGAAATTCCATGAGCAAATTTTTCCCCCACGGGGACTCGAACCAGCGCAAGTCCCGCGCCATAGCCGAGTGGTTAAGGCAAGAAGCCTTGGCGCAGAGCTCCGGGACTTGCGCTGGTTCGAGTCCCTGTGGAGGAAGAAATTTTATCATGGAATTTCGGCCAGTATGGGACCGGTGCCCACCCAGCATCGTGAGGCGTTTGGGTAACTATAATAATTAGCGACTCCAGGTTGAGGAGACCAGTTATAACGGCTTGCGACCCGATATGCTGACCACATGTCACCCCTACACTGGCTAGATGATCGTCTACCTATGTGATTAACACATGTGGATGTGAAGCCAGCAGCCGGCTGATAAGCCAAGGGCCTTCTAGGCCTGTCGCGCTTGGAGTTTATATATATATATATATATATATATATATATATATATATATTATTCTAGGATTCTTTTTTCTTTTCATATCATATATATATATATATATATATATATATATATATATGTGTGTGTGTGTGTGTTATGTACAATGAAGTCATCATCATCATCGTCCTTTCAAGTATTAGGCCCAGTGGCCCGTTACGGTCTCCCGCCATCTCCGAAAAGGTCGACCCACAGATCTTCTGCCTCGAGGAATGTAGTGAAGAATTTGTTTTGGTATTCTGTGACGATCCATGCGCTGAATATGGGCTAGCCAATTGTTTCTATATTCTTGGAGGTATTCAGATATAGGTACGATGTTTAAATCTATGGCTATTGTTGAATTTATTTGGTGGTCTAGAAGACTATGATCAAATTAGTATTAACGTTACTGATTTTGTCCATCCAAAGTTAACAATATCGTTAATGATCGACCTATCACATTTCCCGTATTTATTTCATATAAATATTGTAACATATATAGGCCTATTCATTTTCTAGTGTATGAATAAACTGTCATAAAAATTAGCGACAGCATGAAAGTACAGTAAGTTGATAAGACTTAACGACCGCATCAAACTTATTGGTTTGATATGACTTTATGATTTCATAGAACTGATGTTTAACTACTGTACAGCTAAAGCCTTGAGAACGATCCAGTATTCATTTGACGCCAGAATATGTCATAAAATACTGATAGCCAGCGAGTGCACGTGTTTGTAAATGTTGCAGTGTTGTTTCATATAAGGAAATAATATTCTGCATTGTTGTTTCACAAGCAGCTATAAAAACAAAATGGCGATCACGCCCGGATTATGCATATATTGTGCGCATTGTTTTAAACGTGAGCAAACAGTCAACATAAATACACATACACAGGAGTTATGATATTGAAAACTTGTGGTAGATGGCATTACAAAAGGTAATGTGCGACGTGGCACGCTGTATTGTTATGGAAATGGGACACGTGTTACATTGTTGTACCGAGACAGTATGACCACTTCTACATGATATGATACTCACAATTCCTGTCAATCAAGTCACAAGTCTGAAAACAAAATCCACCGTTTGCCGTATTACTTTGGAAGAAAATTAATTTCTTCCTGCAAGGGCGCCCACAGATTTTTTATAAGGGCGTGCAAAATACTTTTAGATGTTTTACCTAAGACCTATTGTCATACTGTTATTATTATTATTATTATTATTAATATTATTATTATTATTATTATTATTATTATTATTATTATTAATATTATTATTATTAATATTATTATTATTATTATTATTATTATTATTATTATTATTATTATTATTATTATTATTAATAGGTCTATATTAAATACTGTCATACGAGAAAAAATGAATATTAGATATTCAATAGTAGATTATATAAGATATAAGTAATTAAATTGGTATGGGCATGTACGACGAATGCAAGAAGAAAGATTATCCAGAAAAACATTGGAATGGTGTCAACCTGGAAGAAGAAAGAAAGAAAGACCTCGAAACTCGTGGATGCAAGAAATAAGAACTGAAATGAGAACAGACGACTGGAGGACTTGGAGTGGATGGATAGAGACGAGTGGAGAAGGAAAATAAAACTTTAGACACAGAAAGATGTGCTAACATTAAAAAAAATATGTATATAAATAAATTATTATTATTATTATTATTATTATTATTATTATTATTATTATTGAGACTTGAAAAGCAATTTTTTTTACCCAATTGGTTGCTGGCCCAGAGGGCGTAGAAAATTTGTTATATAATATTTATTTTTTAAGATTATTTAAAATTAGATTTTTTTTCCCCCATTCTACATCATATACAAAACTACCAGAACAATTGGAAAACCCATCTTCAACGAATGCCATCTCACGAATTCAAAGAGCTATGCTTCCTTACAAACTTCAAGGCATAAGATCACTGGAACATCCAAAAAAAGTGCTGGATGGAAAATTCCTCTTTGAGACCTAACAGGTCACATGGCCTAATACTCGCATTGATTATTATTATTATTTCCATGGCAAAAAGTAAAGAGGCAAAATCGGGATGTATATTGTCTGCGACTTGCATAATTTGCCTACAAATGTCAATGAAGAGGCTTCCTTTCTGTAGGGATTACAACAGAAAAATCCATATATCTGCACTTATGTTGCATCTCGACCAGACACTCCCTAAATAGTGCACTGAATATAAGTTTTTGGAAGTGGTCTCACTTTCATGGAAGTTGATTGATTCCATGCACAATTGAATAGACAGACAGAAAATATGTGATGTTGATTTTTTCTTCGGTTTATGAATGAATGAAATAATGTTGAGGAGTTCACAGAGCACACGCAGAATCTCCTGATGAGATCTGCAGCAGTAGTAGACGAAACGTCGAGTTACGAGAAAACCGGACAACGGCCATTTAGTCCGGAAGATGAACCAAACAAGGGTCAAGACGCCGGGTGTGAAAACCTACCCATTATACAAAATAATATTTTATAGAAATCCTGGAAAAATAAGATTGGGTTCTTATTCAAAGAATGAATTATAGTTCAATGAGTTCCTTGTTCTGAAATATTTAATAATCAAACCATTAAGAAAATGAAAGTTGATGAAAATGTTGGTAAATGTTTCAAGTTACCAGAAAGGCCCAGATGTTATGACTATGAGTCAGATAAAAAAAGTTAAACCTAGGGAGTCAGAAAGGCCAAGTAATCTCATACAGATATTTCAGAATTGTTGAGTTGTATTCAAAGCCTCTTCTTAGTTCCACTGCAAAGAAGAAAGATTTGCTTTCCCTGTGTGAAAAAGGATTAGTACCTTGTAAGCTGTATTCTTAGTATAAACGCCTAGCTACAGGAAATAGTCTACCTGCACAACCAGCTGTGACAGACTCAGATTCGGAAATGGAATTATAAATATTTCTTATTGTTAAAGTCTTGCGCCGTAGCCGAGTGGTGATGATAGGATGCCTTGGAGCAGTCTCGAGTCTCCATGGAGGAAGAAATGTTCTTATGGCATACGGCAAGCATGGGACCAGTGCCCGCCCAGCATCGTGACGTATTTGGATAGCTATAACTATAACATGGTGATCACATGTCACCTTTACATTGGCGCTATGATCTTCTACCTCTTCGATAAACACATGTGGATGTGAGGCAAGCAGCCAGTTGGTAGGCCAAGTGCCTTCTAGGCCTGTCGTGCCATGGAGTTAAATTTTTAGTCTTATTGTTGGATTGAAAAATTTCCACGTGGATATCATGTACTGTGTACTTTTCCGATTGCGATTCCGATTGAGGGTCTTTCCACTTTTCAGCGGTTGCCCTTTTACCAGCCGGCTGCTGGCCCTTCACATCCACATGTGTCAATCACAGAGGTAGATGATCAACAGCCAGTGTAGGGGTGACATGTGGTTAGCATGTCGAGTCCCCCAGCCGTTATAGCTGGTTCCTCAACCTGGAGCCGCTACTTATTGTAGCTACCCAATTGCCTCACGATGCTGGGTGGGCACCGGTCCCATACTGGCCGAAATACCATGAGAAAATTTCTTCCCCCATGGAGACTCGAACCAGCGCAAGTCCCGTAGCTCTGCGCCAAGGCTTCCTACCTTAACCGCTCGGCTACGGCGCGGGACACTGTGTACTTTTAATAATAATAATAATAATAATAATAATAATAATAATAATAATAATAATAATAATAATATAGTAATAATAATAATAACTTATTATTTAAACTGGCATAAGGTTTCCTTTTCCGCTCAACCAGTGGATACTATTAGAAATTACAATTCTGTTCTGTTAAAATTTACAAACAAAATTATATAACGATTAGGTCGAAGTCCTGGTCACTCCACTGGGAAGCTCGCTAACGCATTCTGTTGTTTGCCAATGCCTTAATTTCATTCCAACTTATCCCTGACTGTTCAGCTTCATCCCTGATAGTATTACTCCATGTTGCCCTAGGTCTTCCTCTTCGCCTTCTCAATCCTTTGGGGTTCCAATCAAATGTCATTTTTTGTGATGTTATCATTCTCTCTCCTTAACACATTATCAACCCATTTCCATTTTCTAAATTTGATTTCTTTATAAATTTATTTCGTTTTTCTCGAAAGTTCTTTATTTGTTATAATCTCTGCCCACCATATATCCAATATATTTTTCAGGCACATTTACAAAGATTTGCAATTTATTTATAATTTGTTTTATAGCCTTCCAAGTTTCACAGTCGTATAATAAAACTGATTTCACATTAGAATTAAATAATCTTAGTAACGATTAGGTCTAATACAAATGAAAATAAAAATTGGTATCATTTATAATTAATATCATCTATAAACAATTTTCCTTCATATAATCTCTGTAAGTGTGTGTATATATATATATATATATATATATATATATTTTGACATTTGGCAATGAAGGCAAATATGATATGAAAAGAAAAATGAATGCTTGAGTCGGGATTTGAACTCGAGTCTCTAAAGTCTGTACCTTTAGCGCTCTAACCAACTGAGCTACCCAAGAATTCCAACACAAACATACAATTTTCTTATACATGTAGTATTCTCAATTCACACAAGAGGTAGCGGAAATTTGTTCCGATTGACATCTGGCGGCTAACATAACAGTTAAGCAAATTTTTAAAGAGAATATTTTACTTTATAGCAGTAACGCTTGTATATATTTTATGTTTGTGTTGGAATTCTTGGGTAGCTCAGTTGGTTAGAGCGCTAAATATACAGACTTTAGAGACTCGAGTTCAAATCCCGACTCAAGCATTCATTTTTCTTTTCATATCATATATATATATTGATTGTTTTGGAATGGAAACCTGAGGGAAGACGAGGCAGAGGAAGACCTAAAATCTCCTGGAGTCAGGGAATATATTTATACATGAAGGAGAAACATCTAAAACCAGGAGATTGGATGGACCGACAAAATTTCTATTGGAAATCGGACGATGTCAAGGACATTAATCAACCGATGATATATATATATATATATATATATATATATATATATATCCATCCATAGTAATTCTGCCCGAAGGCAGGTCCTTCACTGCAATCATAGCATTTTCATGCTATGCTTGCAGCTTTACTAGGGAATTGTAGGCGTGGTAGCTTCCCGTTCCTTTCCACACCGGTGAAGGATGATGATGATGGTGGCCATATGATTTCGGGGACCGTTTGGGCCTTAAAGTTGTCCTGACATTTGTATTACAGGTGAGGAAAACCCCGATAACAACTTCACGCAGAAAAACTGCCCGGACCGGAGATCGAATCCGGGCACGCTACCTTGAGACCACAGCGGTGGATATATATATATATAATTATTATACCTAGATTTTATTCATCTACAACCATAACATAGCCTATAATATTGTTAATGCATTTTAAATGTAACAATTTATAAGGAAATATAATTACCATACTTGGCCAATGCCTAAGCCTGAAATGTGACATTCCTGTCAGATGACAGTCTAGTGAAAAACAAAGTGCATGTAACCACTGTCATGTTCCAACAAACTTATAATTAACACGATAAAATAATTACACGTTTCTAAATGTTTTGAAACTTTTGAGATCCCAACGATTAATTAAGCACATATGGGAATCAAGGGGTCTAGTCCTACACAGTGACCAATATAAATGCTAAATGTATTTTTAAAATCGACTCATTCATAAAATACAGCTCAATAAACCAGTTATGAAGAAAAACCCAAATTCGAAACATGTGGGTGTTAAATGGTTAGTAACATTTTCTCCTATCGAATTCACTATTCTACAATCCCTAATTAAGCTATATTTTTTTATAGCTGAATATACCATAAATTGGAGGACCTGCACTGAGGTCAGGAAAAGACAGGGATAAATAAAAACCAATAGTTGAGAAGGTCAAAACATTCATAATAAATATTTTAGTACATGAAGAAGAAGAAGAAATGTACCCCAATAAACAATTTATTAATATTAGTTAATTATAATTATTATAATTTTTTTTTGATAATGAGCTGTTTTTAAAATAAGATTTCTTGCCTTATTTTATTTAATTATTTCTTTAATATTAATATTACACTAGATTAACATTATGCATTGTTTAAGCTAAATTTTAATAATAACTTATTTTAAACTATATTAAGTAGACCCATATGAAATTTTGTATTATTTTATTATTCGCTGGTAGAGTGGAAGAGAAAACGTTATGGCATTAACTCTGCCAGCTTAAATAAAGCATTATCATTATTATTATTATTATTATTATTATTATTATTATTATTATTATTATTATTATTGTTATTATTATTATTATTATTATTACTTTTTAACCCTGTCTTAAACAACAATCTGTTCTAACGAATTAGCTGTTCGACAACTCCTAACTTCGCTCGGAAGTGATTTTGAGTTTGCTCACACTTGCTAATTATTCCAGGCCTAATTGAAATAACAAGGATATAAGAAAAAGGTGATGAAGCGGAACCGTTATGAGGAAATAGAATAATTTTTTTGGGCTGCAGATGGGGGAGGGATTGCAGAGAGAGGCGGGGATTGGTTGGGCCCGCCTGCGTTGCGCTCTGGGCACGCTTCCTCAGACTTGGCTCAGTCAGTGTGGTTGCGGCCGGCTTTCCGTTCGGGCACACGCCGCTTGCGGTCCGCGATCTAAACAGTATCTCGTGTGTTAACATCACCATGCTTTCTCAGTTCACTAGTGTTATCTTGTAAACATATATCACCTTATCAAATAGACATGGCGCTTCTAGTAGTTCTACTCATGGTCTACCCCCTGGTGGCAGACGCTGGAAGCAGTGACAATTTCCTCAAAATGTTCGCAGCCCAACAAACTCCACCTGATCCATGTTACGATGAGCACCGTCCAAAACGTTGTATTCCAGATTTTGTAAATGCAGCTTTTGGGAACCCTGTTGAGGCATCTAGCACTTGTGGAGCCACGGTTCCTGTGAGGTACTGCGATGTCTTGGACACTCCTGGTGGAGGCGGAATGTGTCACATTTGTGACGACACCCAACCGAAACGTCGGCATCCAGCATCTTACCTCACAGATCTCAATAACCCCAACAATGTAACTTGCTGGAGGTCTGAACCCATCGTGTCTCCTACCAGCGCCTCCGTACCGCCTGATAACGTCACTCTAACCTTGTCCTTGGGGAAAAAGTACGAGTTGACATATGTGAGTCTCCAGTTCTGCCCCCGGGCGGCAAAACCAGACTCCATCGCTATTTACAAGAGCATGGATTATGGTAAAACATGGCACCTTTCCAATTTTATTCCAGTCAATGTCGCAAGGTATATGGACGTCCTAACAGGGCAACAATCACCAAAGCCAACGAACAGGAAGCACTTTGTACGGATTCACATCGCTTCAACGGGAATGGAGGCGAGGGAGGTCCAGTAGCTTCAAGAATTGCTTTCAGTACTTTGGAAGGTCGTCCCAGCGCCTCTGACTTCGATAACAGTCCAGTGCTGCAAGACTGGGTTACAGCAACTGATATCAAGGTAGTGTTTAATCGCTTGCACCTGCCCCATTCCTTCGAAGATGAAGAAGAAGAAGGCGGTATCTTGGAAGTGCATCCCCAGCAGACAATACTGAAGCTAGGGGAAGAAGATAATCATACAAAGAGCCCTCCGCCGTTTATCGGACCTCGCCAGCAACATGAAATGGAAAATCATGCTTCTGCGCCTCTGGAACCTATGGCTGCGGCTAGCATTTCTGCAGACAGCGGACCCAATGGTCTCATTAATAGTTTCACGGCAATAGCTACCACTACAACAACCACCATGTCGTATCATTACGCCGTATCTGATTTTGCGGTCGGTGGTCGATGCAAGTGTAATGGGCACGCCTCCAAGTGCATTCCGGCGAGTCGCGATGGTCAACTTGCCTGCGATTGCAAGCACAACACGGCTGGCAGGGACTGCGAGAGATGCAAGCCTTTCCACTTCGACAGGCCCTGGGGAAGAGCAACGGCTAGGGACGCCAACGAATGCAAAGGTAAGACCATATCCTTATTTACTAGCATGTTATATCATATTCATAAGGAAACATTTGTCAATGAAGGGTGTGGTAGACCCTCAAATTTTGTACGATAAATGTAATATGTTTTAGTTTCTTTATTATATTTAATGCTTGGGCAATTTTACGCTATTGTTCACCCGCTGGAGGTCATAATTACGTAATTACATCGCTTTCCTAAGTTCTCTTGACTGCAATTCTAACCTCATAAAACCGTAATTTACAATGTAGTAGTCTGAAAAGACGTGAAGTTTTGGATGTATTTGTTTAAAAAATAAAGTGTAGTTTACAAAGTATTGATTTGAAAATGTCTTGTAACTTACGATGTATTGGTTTGAAAACCCCGCGTAGTTTGCTAAGTAGAGGTTTAATGAAAACCGTGTAGTTTACGAAGTGTTAGTTTAAAACTGTAGTTAACGATATGATCCAACTAGTAAGATAGTCATTTTGAAAATTAATTATTACAATAACCTAAAATTGAGTTTGACCTATTTTAAGATTATTACCGGTATAACCCTGCTAAAACCAAAATTATTACAATCAGCACGACTATTTATTTCTATGTTTTGCACTGATAGTATTCTTTTAACAATTAATAAATTAAATTTTTTATTAAAATAATATTAAGATTAACGGATATTTTTATTTGTTGGTTTAAATATTGTATAATCGAAAAATTAGTTTTCCATATGTCATTATTTTTCTTTGTTTTTATGTACATTAGACAGGGACTGTCTATCAAGCAATTCAATTTATCTTGTTTGTACACATTTTATTATTAATTTTAGTCTTAATCTAACTTTCATTAACATGATTTTATTATAGATCATAATCTAATATATATCTAATTGATCAAATCTTCATTTAGTATTTAATATTAGAGTTAATTGTGATTGTTATATACCAATGTAACATATTTTCGTCCTGGTGAGTGGAAGAAAAGGCCTCATGGCCTTACCTCCGCCAGGCTAAATAAAAAAAAATATTACGTCAAATTTTTAAAATAGTGAATATTTACTTTCAGCAGTGATCACTGAAATGTCTTAAAATATCTTAGTGAATCATGAAGTTAAAATATTTTAGAAATAGTGACATGATTGTAGGCCTATAATTTTTTTATAGAAATAAATGTATCCAACATTTATGTATTTACGTTTTACGAAAAAAGTAGGCCTATCATATTTTCGTCAAAACATCCAAATATTTTATAATTACAATTTATTTACTAAAAATAAAAAAATATATAAGTAATTAACTCACTGACACTATTGAACTCGTCGGTTCATGGCCAAGCAACTAAATAAACTCTCCATACGTCCCTATTCAGAGCTAATGTTTTCCAATCATATCCTTTTTAATCTACTTCCCTCAAATCATGGTTAATTTTATTCTCCCACCTCGTTCTTGGGTTACCAACTAGGCGTTTTCGGTCTGCTTTTCCTATAAGAAACTTCCATGCGTCTCTTTCATTCCCCATTTGAGCTACATATCACGTGGACATGAGTTATACCATAATTAATTACTATTAATAACACTGAGCAACAAAAAAAGAAACTTTCTTCTGTCTCAGAAAGTAAAATATGTGATTCTGATTGTATTTTTTCTCCTGAAATATGATATCGGGTTTTCTCCATCATGAAAGGTTTCCGAGAGACAGGTGTTTATAATTTCAAACACTTTAATATTTTCTACATTCGTAACTACACAATATTCGAACATTCGGACTCACCTAGAAAGTAAGAAATTACGATTTTATGCCATATTTCGCCTATGGAGCATCCCTCTTGATGGTCCAACAATAATCGGCCAGCATATTAGGATTCCATTTGCCTTGATATCTCTTTTCCATAGCTGAAATCATTTGAGTTAGCTCATTTGGTTTTATTTTACAATGGACAAATGAACGAAAAAAGTTTATTAAAAATAATAATTTAAATCCATTAATTGAAATTGAAATAAAAAAACCGTGAATGATTGAGAAATTCCGAATGCATATTTGAAAACACGATAAAAAAACTGAATTAAGTACAACTATTGGTACTCATGAGACAAAAATCATGTTGACCAATGTAATTAGTCTTTCTTCATTTAATTATTTTTTCACTCATGATTAAGTTTCCATGTTTCGCATAGGCTACTTAGGCTATAACATAACTGGAATATAGGACTAATGTAGCTAAAAGAGTCCACCGCTGTGGTCCCGAGGTAGCGTGCTGCCTTGTCATGCAGTGGGCCCAGGTTCGATTCCCGGTCGGGACAAGTTCCTGGGTGAGGTTTTTTCGGGATTTTTCCCTCACCTGTAAGACAAATGTCAAAAAGCTTTAGAGCCCAACGGTCCCCGAAAATCATCCGGCCATCATCATCATCCTTATCATCATCCTTCACCAGTGTGGAAAGCAACGGGAAGCTACCACACCTATAATTCCCTAGTATAGCTGCAAAGCATAGGATGAAAATGCTTTGATTGCAGCGAAAGACCTGCCCTCGGGCAGAATTACTATGGATGGATAACTGAAAGAACCAATAGGTTTAATGGCTCATTCAGTATGATTTTCCACTGGTCCCTATCCTCAACTAATAGAATCTTGCCATTGAATTGCGCTATCCCAGTATATCATGGAGATGAGTGGAATGAAAGTTTATTCTACGATAATAAGAAAGTTGTAGAGCGTCTTCTGGGGTCCGGCACATCAGGTCCTTCTCCCATGACCAAAACCTGCATTTTTGTGTTGGGTCCGTGGTTGCGAGAGAGGACTTCCATTGGCCCCTTGTGTCATTTTTTTATTGCTCAGACTCGGAGTCATGAGGCAACCTAGTGCCCCCCATCCAAACAGATCCCCGCAACCACATATTTTCAGCACCTGTAGGTTGACAACCAAACTACTTTTTTTAACATGAGATGAGGTGACGGGTGGTAAGAATTATATTAAATACAATATTGGTACCTGGTAAGTCAGTCGTCCTCAACTGAATAGTTAAACTTCATCAAATAGATCCAATATGGAGGCATTTCAAAAACGATGTTTCATCTTCTGCATTTTAACTGGTACTCTGCATTTTAACTGGTGAGTACCAGTTAAAATGCAGAAGATGAAACACTGCTTTTGAAAGACCTCCATATTGGAACTACTTGATCTTCTTCTTCTTCATCATCACGGTTTAGGCTTATTTACTAGCCTGTTCCGACTCCAAATTGCTGTTGTTTCCATCCTTTCTTTGGTCTTCCCAAGCTTCTTCTTCCTCGTGGTGAATAGTTGTATGCTGCTTTTGGTGTTCTATTCTCAGTCACCTTTGCTATGTGTTCTTTCCAGTTTGTTCTGTATTTCACTATTGTTGTGTTTAATTCCTCTACTTTTAGTTGTTGTCTTATTTCTGTGTTGTGTTTTTCGTCTGTTCTTTGCTATCCTGATATTGGTCTGAGAAATTTCATTTCAGCAGCTTGTATTCTGGCAGATTGTTGTGTTGTCACTGCCCATGTTTCGGATCCATACGTAATAATAGGAACTGCCATTGTCTTGTATAATTTTCATTATAGAGTCTTTCCTGGCTTCATTTTTCAAACTTCTTTTTAGTATTCCTGTTATATAATTAAACTTATTTAGTTTGTTATTTATATCTGTTTCCGTTGTGTATGATATTTCGCAACCTAGGAAGTTATATCTTACCACTTGTTCTGTTGGTTTATTTTCTAATATTATCTTTGTTCGAAATGGAATAAGCGCCCTTGAAAGCCATAGTTTTTAATTTTTCTGATGATAACCTATTTCCATATTGTATCTTTTTGATATTAAATTTAGTTTATATAGCATTCTTTGTAATTCGTCTTCTGTTTTTGCTATTAAAATCTGGTCATCTGTAAAGGCTACTGTTTTTATTACTATATTTCCTAAGTTAATACCCCCAGTCGTCATTTGTTTTCACGATTTTATCAAGTCGTCAAAATAAATGGAATAACTTGATGAAGTTTAATAATTTAGTTGAAGACGACTGACTTACCAGGTACCAATTTTATATTAAAATCTTATTACATAACCTCAACGGTGCTTTAATATGAATTTTAAAAGTGTTGATTGGATGAATGAGAAATGAAATGACATGAAGATATCGGAAAGAGGAATGTAGAGTGTTGGTGGGTTGTAATTCGGGAAACGGGAGAACTCCGAGAAAACCCTGAAAAATCCCGGTATGGCCCACCACCTACACCCCTCTGGAGCTGCCAGGATTCGAACCTGGGACCCAGTCGGGCAGACGATGGAGCTCCTTTCTGTGAAGCATAAGCCCATTTCAGGCTCATGCGTCCTGTACAGATTTTTAATCATCTTACGATCATATTTTCGAATACTTATAGTCAGTTTTTTTTACCTTATTGTAAGAGAGCATGTTTCACACCTATATAGTACCACAATCAAGAATACAGTTTTATAAATTTTTGATTTTGCGTTGTATAAAATATACGTTGAAAACAGGTTGTTGTTACACTCGATAATTTTCTGTAAGAGCAGGAGAAAGCAGTAATTTTACCGCAAGTACAAAGGAGGCAGTTCAACATATAACCACGTTACCACCAACTTCCTCTGCATGTCATAATTATTATGTCAGCTGCTAGACGTCCACACACACACATCTCTCCCTTTAAATATTACAGAGAAAAACAGTGTATGCACGTTGCATTATTTTTATTTTTCTCATATATACAAAATCTTTAACATCTAAGATCACCTAAGGTCATATACCGTGCTTCACAACCGGGAGGCGTGTCCTCCTTTGGGAGCATAAAATGCCTTTGAGTGAGTGGCGAAAATATATTTTATACTCCCCTGCAAAGAAGCACTCAAGGTTTCCTTTTAACTTTTTTAGATAACTAATTACTCCAGTGGCTTAAACGGGCGTTAGATTGGATGGTACCAGGCAGAAGGAAGAGGGAAAGAAGCAGAGGAACATGGCTTGAGGAAATATATGATACCATGATGGAGAGGGTATGGAAGAAGGTCAATGGGAAGATAGGAATCTCTGGAAAACAGGAATTAAGGGCGAACTGCTGTAAAGTGAAAAGCCTGTATTAAGATTTAAGTAAGTAATAATTTCATGCGGATACAACCTCTACATACATCCTTATAGTCGGCCGCGATGGACTAGTGGTTATGCTCCTTGCCTCTTGTCCTGAGGGTTGCGGGTTCAAACCCGATGATTTTTTTAGGATGGAACAATCCTAGGGCAAGTCCTCAGGAAGGGACTTTAAGCCGTGGGTCCCAAGTCTGAAGATTTTCAGGTTCGTAAAAGATCCTTAAGCCTGAATTAAATGGTCTCTAAGCAAAATTTACCGGCCTCATCATCCTAGTAGTACCTTATTTACCTCCTAGATGTCTCAGTGGATCAGTATGTTGACCGCATACCATTCATGACATCTATGGGAAATAAGCGTAACTAAATTAATTCGTAATAAAGGAGAGGCTAAGGCTGAATATTGGGGCTACACCAATGTACATACATCCTTATCTTGAGCTAATTTATCCTGTTGCATACCAACTGGGCGTTTTCCCTCTGGCTTTCCTACAATAAGTATTAATGCCGTTCTTCCATTCCTCATTCGTGATATATGTCCTACCCATCATAGTCTACAATGATTTAATTGTTCTTATAATATCAGATATCCATTAAATATATAGCTCACTGTTACGGACTTTTCTCATTCACCTCTCTATTCGTCTCTCTTTGGTATAACATTTTCACTTTAATTCTCAAGTTCTCGTAATCTTGTATCCCCTCTTCAAGTAAGTGATAAGTTTCACATCCAAACAAGTTAATATAATCGGAATAATCACTGTCTATTCATTTTTTGATAACATTTTTTTAGAAAGTTGAGATGAGAAGTGTTTCTGCAATGCATAATGGCTTGCGTTTTCCAGAGTTGTATATCGCCTAATAATACATGATCGACATATAACCACAACTGATTCACTCTCTTGAATTGTAAGCCCTTTTATCCTACAAAGATTTAATTACATGACCATTTTCTAGGTAATGGAAATATAAATAGACTTCACTATAGCTTTATATATTAAAATTTGCGCTTGTTTGCACAAAAAAGGTAAGTTTGTTGCATTATAATTCGCACAATACTATTACAAGAAATACTTTAAAAATAATAGAAATATGTATTGGACTCTCTATTGTTTTGATTTTAAACCTTTTAAAAAGTTGTTTATTTTCTACCACTTTCAAAAAAATCACCGACTAAAAAAAAATGAAGTAATCTTGAAAGGCTCGTCCACCCGTATTGCGGGGTATTACGCCATAGGCATAGTACTTATGTTGTTCTGAATTTGAATGGTTTAATGTGACAATAACGTTGAAAACCGCTTAAATGAATGGTAACGAATTGGAAAGAAGAAAGATGGAAGAAAAGCTGCATATATATCAAGAAACAATAATTAATATTTTTGTCGGAGCTATAAAACAACGAAAAAAAGAAAAAAGCTTGTAGTTTTACAAGTCGGTAGCATCTCCAGTATTAGAGTGTGTTCCATGACATTCTCTATACAAGTCACCAGTAAACGAGTCCGGCGTCACCGCTTATTGTTCCCGTGAAGGGGGCCGCTACAATCGCAGTTTACAGTAAGTATTTCTCTTTCTCTCTCTCTCCCACATTGAAACTTTTAACTATAACTACTGTTGTCCAAGAGCTCTGTTGACATTTGTATCCCGGTGAACAATGCCCGCTACAGTCATTATTTCTATACTCACTTTCACTCTCTCTTTCTCTGCCCTTGTCTTCTCTCTCTTCCTCTTTCCCTGCCTTCCCTCTCTGTATCTGCCTGCTCCCTCTCTCTCTGCCTTCAAAGATGAAGCACATTATTACATTGTAACTGATAACTGTTGTTTACAGCTTTGCAGCGAACAAAATGCAGTCGTATTGTTCATGCGTTAGAATTCTATGACATAATATTCCCCTTCCAGTCAGCGTTTCCTTCAATTCCCGAGTGATTTCTTGATGTACTTTTAATATTGGACGGATTCAATTACATCATCATCATCATCATCATCATCTTTGTTATTGTATTGTTTACGTAGAATTGATTTGATTGTGATACCACATTCAGTTCAAGTGATAACGGTTTTGGAAGCTGATTGGTGAGAAAAAATGGAATAGAGGAGAACACAGTCAAGGTAATAATGTATTAGCATGGCACTTTTTTTTTGTCGCTGTCAAGCTGTAGTTCCCTATGAGTTCTGTTGAAGTTTGTATTGATACGAGTAAACATCTCGTTGAATATTATAGATTAATATGGCACACAAAGTTTTGCATTTATGTAACAAATTACACTGTGCAACAAATTTAAACTTTTTTCTGTCCTTTAGATGAAACTATGTGATTTTAACTAATTGAGATATGCTGAATTCATTTCTCAAATCCAAAATTTTCTATCACCCACCAATTTTCTTTAATGACACTTTGTACATATGTACATTTGCTATAAATCAACAAAAAATTGTCTTGTACTTAACACTTTTTTTTTGTTCTTTAGATTAAACTATGTAATTTTAACGAATTGAGATGTGCTGAATTCAATTTTGAAATCCAAAATTTTCTATCACCAATCATTTTTTTGTAATGACACTTTTTAATTGTACAAGTTAGTTATAATGACAAACATAACAATTGCAAAGAACACCACATTAAAATGTCTTTGTTGATCGTTTGCGCTTATGGACAGCTTCACCAAGCATACGTGCATTCCATCTTCCACTGAATCGTTTTTCAAATGCTGATATTTCTTGGTGAAACCTGTCGCCATGTTCATCGCTGACAGCACCAAGGTTTTTTGGAAAGAAGTCCAGATGACAGTCCAGAAAATGTAGTTCCAAAGACATATTGCATCCCATAACATGAAAGTAGTGTAATAATTCACTTACAATTACTTCATAGTCTGCTGATTTTTTATTACCAAGGAAGTTCGTGCATAGTTATTTAAATGCAAGCCAAGCCATTTTCTCCGCTTCCAATAGTTTATTTTCAAAGTCTTCATTCTGGAAGACTGCTCTTATTTGTGGACCAATAAACACTCCTTCCTTAATCTTTGCATCACTTAGGTTTGGGAATTTATTTTTGAGATGCATGAAAGCTTGTCCTTCTCTTTCTAGTGCCTTCACAAATAGACTAAAATAACATTCGTAAAGATATTTCTTTGGGTTTTCTGAAAAAAAAAAACGGTACGCGATAGACAAAATCTAATTACAGATTCGTTTTTACCATTAAAACGTATACCTAATACACCTATTTTCATAAAAAGGACAAATTTCGTGTTGCACAGTCTTATTTATTGTTGACGATGAAGAATAATTATACTACATTTCCGGGAACTATATATACCATAACTGAATTGTCTCCAAAATCAAATATCTAAAGGCTTAAGGTCAGGAGAACGAGCAGGCCCTACCTTACAATACAATAAACCATAAGTCGAAATTAATAGTTGCAGGACCCTTGTTTAAAGAAATGGTTTTCTCAAGTTGTTGCAGACTATTTATGTTCTCGTAAATTATACGAGTAATTGGAAGTTGAAGGAAAATATATTTTCCTTTCCAAGTATTTTTATAGAGGGGGTGTTGTGAAAATGGGGGAGGAGTGTTTTTTCATGGTAGTTGTGGCCATATTCTCTGGAATTTGCATTGCAGTTGAGGAAAATAATGGAACATCACAATATAGAAATACATTCATACCAGGAATCAAATCCTGACCCACTGAGAAACAAGTATCACAGAGCATTTTCTCATTTACACTAAAAAGTAAATAATATACATTTACGAGAACACAATTTATCCTTTACAGAGAGGAGTTCAATGCTAGGTCACTAATGAGATTTTGATTAATAAGTGCTTATATAGGATTGTTAATGCATAGGGGAAAGTGTCTTAAATCGTTCCGTTTCATAAATTGTACCGGTATAGGCAATTTTCAGATTTAAAAAAGTTAAAAGTATATATATGTATATTTGAATGGTTCACAGCACAAGTAGACCAATATGAATGGTTTAGAGCATAAGCAGATCAAGTTCAGTATCTCATATTGGGAGAATAAAATGTTAAATTTATTAATCCATAATTAATCTATCATAACTATCGTCAACATGGTTTAGACCTGTTAGCCTCTTCAGACCTCAAAGTACGTCGAATTGGTAAAAACATCTCTTCGATGGGGATTCTCGTAATCTCTTATTTGTGGGTTTGTACTAATATAGAACTTTTTGGGGAATCTGTGATCATCCATTCTTAAAATATGTTCATTATATGAGTTCTGGTTTTATGCTATCTTCTCGTTAATGTTGAATATGTTTACTTCTTTTCTGATGTTTTCATTTTTTTAATATCCTGCCATCGGTCGCAACAATATAATCTCTGCAGACTCTATTTTTGCCTGGAATTTTTCTTGGTCAAAATCCAGCATTCACATCCATATAGGAAAGAAGGAACAGCTAGTTCTTTACACAATTTTAAGATTATTTGTTTTCTAGTTTTCACAATTCTAGGGAGTATTTCAAAACTCCGTTCACAATTACATTTTTAATTTATCTTAAATTATGAACATGTTGAAATATAGGTCTTAGTTAAGAATATTTTAACATTTGTTTTTTTTTCATGAAATAGACCTAGCACTGTTTTCGGACTTGGTCTACTTGTGCTTTGAGCCATTCACATATTTAATTCTTTCTTTAACCTCTAACTTTTATAGGTATATTTTTATCCCCTACAGCTACTGGGTCTTATGGAAACCAACCCTGCCAGGAGAAGCCTCTGTATCACATACACACATTTTGACCACATAATGGCATGGATAGCCTCCTCAGATTAAATAATCAATCCAATGTCAGTGTCATTCCCAAGACAATATGAGCAAGTCACACCATTCACTTATTTATTCACGCTAAGCAAAGAAAACATTATATGGATGATTATTAAGTGTAAATGATACAGGAAATTTTTAAAATAAATAATAAAGAATGGGTGGAGAAAACCAATCAACTTAAGATAGCTTCTCCTAACGTCAACAATATTCCTGCTAGCATCATTGTGTGGTACGATATAGGCAACTTTCCCCTCGAATCTACAATTTCCACGTACTGTTGTTATAAATGTTACAATATATTTAACTGGGCAAAACATGAAAAATCATTGTTAACATACCAAATATAAAATTAAAAGACATTCGTCAGTTATCCTATTTTTAGAATCTTAATGTGAGTATCAGCTTCTTGTATCATTAGTATACCTTGAAAGTTTAGACATTAATGCTGACTTGCGTATGTTTTAAAAACAGATTTTTCCTGCATTTTTTATATTTAACCATAAAAAATACATTCGAAATATTTTTGCCCCTACAAAACGTCTGTAGGCCATGGTTAACATATCTGAGAGATTAGCTTTGCAGCTGGATGTTGATCCGGGAAGGTGTGCCTAAATCAGGCCCGGGCGTCTAGATACTAGGTGTGAGCGCGCACTTCTCTTTGTGTGTAATTTTCGATCCATTGCATGCATACACAAACGGCAGGAAGTCTGATTAGTGGGGTACAATGTATTTTACGTCACCAGTACATTTCTACTACAGGCTACGCATTTCGAAAGACACACATTAAACTTTGTGTGCAATTTTCGATCCCTTGCTTGCGTAAATAACCGGCATGAAGTCTGATCAATGGGTTACAATGTATTTTAAGTCGCCAGTACATTTCTACTAGCTACGCATTTCGAAAGACACACATTAAACTGATTTGTACTTTCTCTTATCTGTGTCAGTGCGGCATTGCTCCTCCAATAGCGCAGAGCGAAAGGAAATTCACTCATCTACAGGTACCAAAAGGAAAAATAAGAAAAGTACCGAGAAAAATTCTCGGAAAAAATGGTCCCAAGAGAGAACATAGACCTGGCTTCGAATCCAGGATCAATCAATCATGATTGACAAGAGCTCTCAAACAGAGAATCTTACAAATAATCAATTAACTAAAATTGATAAAGGCTCTCAAACAAAAATTGAGAAGGCTAACTTGGCAACAACACGGTAGTGTATGTCCTAAATATGAAGAATGTAATATTCTTCATGATATGGCGGAATGCTTGTCTCTCAAGTACACTGCAATAAATTCACGATCGAAATCCAATATGAACGTGATGAAAAAGGCCAAATAACAGGCTATAGCCTAATTGAAGGCACTAGAGCTACGAATATGCTGGAGCACGCCTTGACAATAGCTTCGAGGATACTAAATCCAACATTGACTATAGCTTCAAGAATCTTAAATCCAACCGTAGATGATTGAATACTCTAATTCACTGGTAGCATCTAACGCGAAGGTTCATAGCCCCGCAGACATAAGCTCTCCATATATCCTCATCTTGAGCAAATGTTTTCTAATCATACCCTGTATACTTTACCTCTCCCTAAAATCATGGTTAATGTTATTCTCCCACTTCATTCTTGGTTTACGTTTAAGACAATATAAAAATACCAAATAACTTTAGAATTAAAAATTAGTTGTGGGAAAGTAATTTTATGGTTCTATAAACGGAATGACCTTGATTAAAAATAAACCATCTAAAATAAGTAAAAAAATGTGTAATACTAACTGCTAAAATTAAAAAAAAAACCTTCAAGAAGTTTAAAAAAATGGTCCTGGTAAATTAGTAGTCATCATGACGATCTACTAGTATCGATAGTCTAGAGTTAAGCTTCTTTGCTTCTGGTCCCAAGGACCATGGGTTCAAATCCAGTCAAGGTCGATACATTTTTTTAGGATGGAAAATTTCAAGGAACAAGTTCTATGAGAGGCAATTTAAGCCGTGGGTCCTAAGTCAGAAGACTTTAGAGCTCGTAAAAGAACCTCAAGCCTAAATAAAAACTCTGAATAAACATTAATTATCTTTTTCCAATCAAATCATATTTTAGTTGTCCATTATGTGTCTCTTTGAGGCGGTGCGCTAACCACTTGTCACTCACTGACATCTATAAGGAAATACTTACTTACTTACTTACTCACTGGCACTATCGAACCCGTAGGTTCATGGCCGCGCGGACATAAGCTCTCCACACGTCAGATAATGCTTTCCAATCATTCCCAGTATAATCTACTTCCCTCAAATCATAGTTAATGTTATTCTCCCACCTCATTCTTAGTTCCATGTTCCTAGGAATATGTCCCTGTGTTTGAGCCTTTGGCATGAGTTCCCTGAAGTAGTCCCCGCCCGGAGAACCGAATGGGGGACTATTTGACCTCCGGAAATTTTTAACTCAGTTGAACCCATGTCCGCATTTCTTGACGGTTATATTTTTACGGTAAAAAGATCGTCACTCTTTCGACCAAGGTACTTTTTTCGTCTGGCTTATCACCTTCGATCAGTCCGGCATGGGTAACCCTATCGGCAGCAATGCTACCGCCGGCATAACTCTCAGGATCATTTAAGCATGCAAGCCACTCCACCACGACAAGGTAAAGATACCATGGAGGGATCTATAAGGAAATAAGCAACTAAATTAGCTTGGTTAAGTAACTATCGCAAGAGAGAACCCTTGCATCACATGGAGCAGCACGGGTATAGAGAAGCTCACATATTTGTTTATGGTTCTAAAGAATAAAGATGGCCGGAGTCGCTGTTTTTAGGACATAAAATTCCTTAGTTACTCTTGCTTAGGAAGAAACGTAACCCATATCATACCATATAAAATAACATGAGTCCTGCACCTATCCAAATGGTCTAAGACATCTAACGTAGATACGTGACCTCAGCAGATTAGAGTCCTCGGAGGAAATATTCTTATGGAATTTTGGCAAGTGCGTAACAGTTGAGGAATATTGTTAGCTACGTCAAAGATTACGAATATTTGAGAATAAAATTCTTAGGATTTTTTTTTTGGATAAAGATAGATGAACAGGCACGCGAATGGAGAAACACTTAACTTCATAAATCTCAGCTCCATCTCCATGGCCTATTAGAAGGCCCTTTGCCTACCAGCCGGCTGCTGGCTTCACATCCACATGTGCTGATCACAGAGATAGCACGTGTAGAGGTGATATGTTATCAGTATATCTGATCCCCCAGCCGTTGTGGCTGCTTTCCCCAACCTGCATAACTTTGAGCTACATGATGCTGTACAAAACCAGACACAATAAGAACAGTTAAGTCACGTAGAATGCGATGGGCAGGACATGTGGCACGAATGGAGAATGATAGAGGAGCATGGGAGTTTCTTGTAGGAAAACCAAAAGAAAAATTTATAAATTGGTGAAACTGTGCAGTTAATATCTTCTCCTTTTTCTTCTTCTTCCTTTCATGTGATAGACCTAGTGATCTGTTACGATCTCAATCCAACGTCCAAAGATCTCTTACCTGGTGGCTGGTAATTTAAGATTTGACATGGTATTCTTGTTCTGCTCATTCTTCTTACGTGAGATTTCCAGTTGTTTCTGTATTTTTGTACATATTCGATCATTCATTCTGTTCGTAATTCTTTGAGAATCTCAGAGTTCCTTTTATGGTCTGTTCTTGAGTAACCTGCAGTACGTCTCATAAATTTCATTTCTGCCGCAGTTAGTCTTTGTTCATCTAAACTGCGAATTGTCCAGGCCTCACTGCCGTAACATAATATGGGTCTGGTCAGTGTTTTGTAAATTCTAGTTCGTGTGTGCTCCTGTACTGTGTTTGGCTTGAAAATATTATTTATAGTCCTTGTTACTCTGTTAAATTTTATAATTTTTTGACTAAAATCTTTTTCCTCTTCGTATGTATGCAGTTAATATGCAACCCAAAACTAGGTTTAAAAAATTCAAAACGTGATAATTCGTACAGATAATGCATAAGCGCATATATTTATGCCTTGTGAAAGAATATGTAAATGCATTAAAATCCGGTCCCTACTCATATAGCGGTGGCAGCGACTTCTTGCATCAATCAGCATTACTCAGTTGTTAGTCTACTCTGTTATGCCTGAATGCCATAAGAGGACCACTTTTAAATGGACCAGGTTTCAGTCTGTTCCCTTTGTCAACGATTCATGATTTTTCCTTGTAAAGGGACAATATCCATCGAGTTGGAATAAAAAAACATAAAATGTCATTTTTCCATACCGAAAATATCCTCTAGAATTACCGTGAGACGATTTTTTCTCGTTGCATCGGCAATCAAATATAAAGGCATCGTAAACGTCAAGTTACAAATTATTCACAAATGACTGACATGAAAAAAAAACGCCCACTGCTTCCTTTGAACAAAGCGCACGCCTTGACCAGTTTCTCGTGTCTATTGAGGGTCAATATACTTAAAATTTAATAATATTTTTTCAAAGAAATTGGTTTTTTGTTGATACAGTATCTTCACATTGTTGGTTATCCAAATTATACAGTTACGTCATTTGATGAAATTAAACAAGTAAATATTTTATGACAGTTTTGTCATAAGTTACTAATAAATAATTTTTCATGGTATGCCATAACTATTTTATAAGGTAGGCTTATTCTTTAAGACAAATGTCAGGAAAACTCGAAGGCCCAAACGGTCCCCGAAATCATATGGCCATCATCATCATCCTTATCATTAGCATCATCATCATCCTTCACGGTGTGGAAAACAACGGGAAGCTACCACACCTACAATTCCCTAGTAAAGCTGCAAGCATAGCATGAAAATGCTATGATTGCAGTGAAGGACCTGCCTTCGGGCAGAATTACTATGGATGGATTCTTTGGTCAAACATCGATTACGTATTAACACTTCTTACAAGTTGGACCAAATCATAGACTTACCTGGTTTATTTCTGAGTTCTGGGTTTACAATTCCAAATTTTTGTTGACTGCCGAATTAAGTAGGTAAATGGATTTTATAAGGGAGAAAATGAAGATTGAAGACACTATTTTAGATTACATTAAAACTCAGCAATTAAGATGGTATGAACTTGTCCAGCGAATGGAAGAGGATCAGCTACCAAAATCTGTTTTGGAATAGAAACCTGAGGGAAGACCTAAAATCTCCTGGAGTCAGGGAATATATTTATACATAAAGGAGAAACATCTACAACCAGGAGCTTGGATGGACCGACAAAATTGTCTATTGGGAATCGGACGATGTCAAAGACATTAATCAACCGATGATCTATCTGTCTGTATAAGATTTGCAAAGACATACACATTCTTTTTATTTCACTGTTTCAATTTCCCGTTATTAGAATTCGCTACTAGTAGAGAACAGCAGTTGCTGGACAGTATCCTATTTCAAGCAAAAATTAACAAAATTCTTGAAAGCTCTTTAGCAGGGTCATTTTTTATCGTAATGTCATAAGTTACTAGATAAATCGCAAATTATTTATAATTGTTTTTGCTTATAACCACTGTTATATGAGTTAGTTAGTTAATGGAAATGGACAGTTAAACGACAAATGAGGCAAATTTTGAAGAAGTGACTGAATTCAAATACCTAGGAACATTAATTACAAATATGAATGAGATGTACAAAGAAATTAAACATAGGCTCAATTCTGGATTATGCATGCTATTATTCATTACAGAGACTCTTGTCGTCCCAACTTCTCTAAAAAAACGTTAAACTAAAAATATATTAAAAACCGTTTTTCTCCCAATTATATTATATGGGAGCGAAACATGGACTATTGCTTTAAGAGAGGAGAAAATATTACGAGTATTTGAGAATAAAGTTGTTAGGGGAAAAAAATTAGACCAAAGAGAGATGAACTGACAGGCGATTGGAGAAGACTACTGAACAGTGAATTACATGAACTTTATAGGAAATCAGATATAATATGAACAGTTAAGTCACGTAGACTGCGATGGACAGGGCACGTGGCACGAATGGGGAATTTAAGGAGTCATGGACGCTTCTTATAGGAAAACCAGAGGGAAAACGCCCAGTTGATATATCAAGAATAAGGTGAAAGAATAAAATTAACAATGATTTGAGGGGAGGCGATTATACTGGGAATGATCGGAAAACATTAACTCAGGATAGGAATGTATGGAGAGCTTATTTCCGCGCGGTCATGAACATAAGGGTTCGATAATAACAGTGAGTTAGTTATTGACATATTAAAAAAGATACAATGGGTCTACACACATTTATATTATCATCTTTACGTAATAAGGAATGGAAAGCTTTCTCTAAACCCTCAACGCCCACTATCGTTTAAGAGGACTGGAATGAGTAAGTAGTTTAAATTTTTTTTAGAGAAGTCGGGATGACAAGAGTCCCTGTAAAGCTTAATAGCATATGTGTATTCTGTTATATACCCTCATTAAAATTTTTGCTGAGATTTTATCTGAATTGATTTAAAACACCGACGTATCCAGTTTTAACAATATTTGTAATATAATAAATGTTTTGTGGGTGAAAAATAAATATTAGTTTCACGCTGGGATGCTAGCTGAATTATCAGTATGGGATCAGTGAGACATAAACACTGCAGATTACAGTTATCTGCATGTAATTCTTGTCTCTCACTTACATAACAAGTCTGCAACTGTCTCCAAAACATGTCCCAGTGTTTTCTAGTGAAGAAAAATATACCTCAAATTTATGTACTTGAAAACTCGATAAACTGAATATTTTTTAAGAAAAAAGGTGAAGCTGAGAAGATATACGACATAGAGGTTTCTGGCAACTATGTGGTATTCCAAGTGCATCTTTTAGTACAGTACGAATAAAGATATACAGTTGTTAGTTAACGCTGCTATTTATTATTCTGGTTGTATTTATTTGAAGTTTGCTATGCGCTTTTAACGACCTCGACATAAAAAAGCGAGACTTCAGTCTATGGTAAGAAGTGCATACCAAAATTTGCACCACATGAATTATGGTTTGTTTGTGATTTGTGAATTTTTTAGGGAAAAAGCCTCAAATGACATTATCATAAGTAATGCCACGAGTGATTTCCAAATTTATCCAGAGAATTTGGAAATCAAGAGTAGCATATGTTAGGATTATTTAACGAATAAAATTAAGCTGTTTACTCACAAATCATTATTTAAATATACTTATTTTAAAATATTTATATATTTAATGTAAACGGCGATGTCTGAAAACCAAAAATAACGTTTATTATGCTTCATTTGTTCATCACTGCAACCAAATCATATTATTTGTTGTTAATTGATCGCAATATTGTAAGAATGCACCCTAGTGGAGAAAAAATGAAACACATCAAACTGTTTATAACCAACATTATAGGTTATTAATTAATTTCTGATGTCCTATGATGTAAATTATATTTTCTGGAACGTAAATTCCTGGGAAATAATACGTTTAAGAAAGTGCAAACGGTGGGTTATTTTTATTGTGGTATAATCAACTACTACGAATGTTTTTCTATTATATTCCGCAAGCAGTATATTATACAAACATGAATGTGATATACAAGGAAATTAAACATATGTTTTATTCTGAAAATGCGTGCTATTATGCATTACAGAGACTTTAAAAAAACGTTAAACTGAAAATATATAAAACTATTATTCAACGAATAATATTATATGGATGCGAAACATGGACTCTTACTTTAAGGGAGGAAAGGCGATTACGAGTATTTGCGAATAAAGTTCTTAGGAAAATTTTTGGACCAAAGAGAGATGAACAGACAGGTGACTGGAGAAGACTACATAACAGTGAACTACATGGTCTTTATAGGAAGCTAGATATAATAAGAACAATTAAGTCTCGTAGACTACGAAGGGTAGGACATATGACACGAATCGGAGAGACGTGCATGGAAGCTTCTTGTAGGAAAACCGGAGGGAAAACGCCCAGTTGGTAGACCAAGAATGAGGTGGGAGAATAACATTAACTATGATTTGAGGGAAGTAGACTATACAGGGAATGATTGGATAACATTAACTCTGGATAGGGATGTATGGAGAACTTATGTTCGCACGGTCATGAACCTAGTGTTCCATAGTACCAGTGAGTTAGTTAGTTAGTTAATTGAGTTAGTTTAAGTTCTTTGTGCATCTCATTCCTATTTGTAGTTATTGTTCCTAGGTATTTGAATTCAACCACTTCTTTAAAATTTCCCTCATTTGTCATTAACTGTCCACTTCCATTATATGATGTATTTCTATGTGTGAACATACCCATATTTAGTTTTACATATTCGACTTAAGGAAAAAATTGAAAAGAAAATACCAAAGCAAATAGATTTATTGCAATGTATGCCTTGTATTATAACATTTTTGTGGGCTCTTTATCACATGGGGAGATTTAGTCTTAGTGTCCCTCCGAACCACCCATAGGTTGGGACCCATAAGATGAGACACGCTGGCGTAACTTGTTAAGGAACGTCGTTAAATAAAACAACAACTAGCACCTATAAACAAGAAATGAAAAATAAAAATAAAAAAGAAGGATGATGTCCATTTGTGGAGGCTGCGAAAGTCAGGACGTTTTCGTGCTGGATATCAATAGTGTGAAAACAATAATTTATATGAACACGACATAAAAGGGTAAGGTTGTGAAACGTATCTTAAATCACTATGAAATATATTACAAGCTCTTCAAAACTACGAGGGAAGTGTTATACGTAATCTCAGAGAGATCGCGTTCCATTCTCATCTTCTGTTACACTCAGAATGTGTGGGCGTTTACACCCTTCCACCGCAAAAACTTCATTAAGTGACCCTTTGTACAGTCTGTTTCATCTACGTGACAGTGTCTCATTTACAAGAGACCTACATAACAGTACAGTATTCAACATTACCGTACTTACATTCCAAAAGGAAAAAAAAAATCAGTCACGTCGGAAGTGGCTAAACTAAACAAATCTCTCAGCTAGTCGTATTTATGGTCTAATTATGCTTATTTTGAAGTTTGGAATTTCAACAAAAATTTAGAAAAAAACTCATGTCGATGGAAATGGAATTCATAAGGAGAACAGCAAGATGTTCGGATTAAAAAAAATACTGTCATACGAAAAAAAATGAAAATTAGATATTCAATAGTAGATTAACATAATATATAAGCAATTAAATTGGTATTGGCATGTATGCGACTGGAGAGGCCTTAAAGCTAAACTTAATCTAATGAGGTGAATATATTCATGATAATGATGGCCAGATGATGTTCAGGGACCGTTTGGGCCTTAAAGTATCCTGACATTTGTCTTACAGGTGAGGAAAAACCCCAAAATAAACCTCACCCAGGAAACTGTCCCGAGCGGGGATCGAATCCGGGCCCGCTGCGATTATATAAGATACAATCAATTAAATTCGTATTGGCATATACGATGAATGCAAGAAGAAAGGTTACCCAGAAAAACATTGGAATGGTGTCCACCTGGAAGAAGAAGGAAAGGAAGACCTCGAAACTCGTGGATACAAGAAATAAGAACTGGAATGAGAACAAGAGGACTGGAAGGCATGGAGTGGGTGGGTAGAGACAAGTGGGGAAGGAAAGTAAAACTTAAGGCACAGAAAGATGTGTAAACATTAAAAATCTATATATAAATAAAACATTATGGTCATTTATTAAACTTTTTTTCTCAATTAAATCGTATGTATGCAGTTTAGTAGGAAGAAAAACTAAGGCGAACTTTAGAGGGTTTTTTAAATTTCAATTCACTTGAAGTTCGGATTTTTTTCTTATTTTTTAAGAGTGTCTCTCTCGTTTTTTTTCAGTGGCATGTACCGAGATTCATTGCGAAAAATAAAAAAAAATGGTCTACCAATTGGGCGTTTTCCTTCTGGTTTTCCTACAAGAAGCTTCTATGCCCCTCCTTCATTCCCCATTCGTGCTACATGTTCTGCCCACCGTAATCTACGAGACTCAAATGTTATTATATCTGGTTTTCTATAAAGAACATGTAACTCACTGATACGTAGTCTTCCTCTATTCGCCTGTCTATTTATCTCCCTTTGGTCGAAAAATTTTCCTAAGTTCTTTATTCTCAAATACTTGTAACCTTTTCTCGTCCCTTAAAGTTAGAGTTCATGTTTCGCATCCATATGATATATATCATATACTGGATCAAATAATCCCCAAAGTATTTTTTTTAATCATGTCTAGCAAACTGCAGACTAATCGAGAGGCTAATATATGTATTCAGCAATGTAAATATTATATTAAGATTAAGATAAATATTTTTGAAAATGGCGATTACATATAATGTAATGTAAATAGGTAGCAAGTAATGTTCTATTGCCTTTGGCATTAACAAATAAATGTAGCTTATAAAACATTCAACAGCAGATCTACATCTGTTGTGATGGAAATTGAGAAAATAACAATGAAAGCTCCGAATAGGGTCTGGTTGATACCAGATGGAACAGCAAAACATGTCCGGAGGCATATAATAAACAGGGTAAGTTTGTGGGAACTGATTCTATGGTCGCCCAAACCAATATTACTCTAACTTATAAGGGAACCCAGATTTATGGCAAAATGCCTTTTTATAAGTGACCGTCAGGAAATATTTAAATTTACAAAAATTGTATTAAAGATTTATCACATATTATAGCAAGATTGTATATTTACTTTTTTTTTTCTTGTTTCGTTGTTTATTTTGCACTTTATTCTGTTTTTTTTACATTTCTGGGTAGTCTTTTGATTCTACGTATAATTTAAGTTGCATCTTCCAAAACAACCTTCCTTGGTCTTCTTCCAATTTTCCCCAAAAATTTCCTTATAAAGGCTATTGTAGTGGATATGGCTCTAAATTCATGGTACAACTAATCCAGGTTACAAAGTACAGAACTATACCATAGATTACAACTATATATATATATATATATATATATATATATATATATATCATTTTCGACTGAATTTCAAGCTCCAAACACGTGTCTTTTTTCTATCGCGATATCTAAAAAAACTGTTATTACTAAGTACTATATCGTTAGAGGCTTGCTGCGCAAAATAGAAATGATTGGAGGCAGAAGTTAAGGGAGGCCAAAGCTCGAATTTGAGCCAATCAGCCATTGGATGGATGGACTATATCATTAGCTTTTGTTTTTTGTTCGAAAGGTGTATAGTGGTAAATATATTAAGTTATGGTACCAAATCTAATAAAAAATTATAAATGTAGTTTGACATGCCATAACTTAAGGTATTTACCACTTAACACTATTCGAACAAAAAAGAAAATGCTACGTATAGTACTTAATAAAGACTGATTTTTTTTTGTAGATATCGCGATATAAGAATAAATACATGTCTGGAGCATGAAATTCAATTGAAAATGAAAACTTAAGTGTAAACAATTCGACTGTGAGCTTACATTTTGTTTTAATTGATTATAAACAATTTTTACAGCAACAATAATGTGTACTATAAGGTCAAATCGAATATCAATTGGATTAAACACCAAAGTGAATTGCTTTGTCATGTTCTACGATTTAAAAATAGGAAAGTTTCTTGTATCCATAATTACACTGACATTGATTCACTTTCACTTTTTGTAAGGATTAAACATTGTAGATTATCTTGCATCAAATGCATAGGTTCCAAGAAAATTGGAACAAATCATGCCCGGGTAAGTAGTGCATTATTTAATGACGCTCTTTAACAACTCAAATCATCAGTGACGCAATTTAAATATGAGCGTGAAAGCGCCAAAAAAATATTGTCTCACATGTCTTCCGAAAGAACCTATACGCAGGAATTGTAAGTTCTGAAGAAATATATAGAATGACTGTGTTTCGACCTGCAAACGTGGTAACCAGTAAGTCCACCAGGACCGTCAAGAGATGTTGAGATCCTAAAGACTTCTCTGCCACTCTTAGCTACGGAAAAATAAATGCGTACTGGTATTTATAATTACTCGTATTATGAATAACTAGAGACAGGAGATAAACATTTTTCGGGAATATTTTACAAAATGTGACGCAAAAAATGTTTCTAAGTTCCAAACATTACACCATGCGCCAACAAACGCGAAGCGGTTTACACTATAGAATCACGGGATGCAGCTAACATATACACGATATTTAACGAATCTAATAGCTAAGCTAATGCAATTTAAGTACTCTAATCTGTGAAAGACCAACCTAAAATTTAACCAAATGCAATTTAAGCACTCTAACCTGTGGAAGAATGCAACGCTCAAAAATAAATCGTAAGTTCTGAAATTCTGAAGTATATGTGTACAGTTAATTAGTACATACTCTATGTTGGCTGTACTGGAACACATATTTGTTATTGCATAGAATATTCGTTAAAATCTATATGACTGCAATGCTATGTATGTAATTAAATATCATAGAAAATATATTAAAATAATTGTTTAAAAAATGTAAAAATCGTTGTAAATGGTGGAAAATAATATGAAAAATAGAACCCTAAAAATAAAATTTGAAAGGAGTTTATGAAATAATAAAAAAAGTCGCGTCACAGGTTGTAAAGTTTAGTCATTTTTCTAAAAAATGCATAAGCGAATATAAAAACCTAATACATAATCACTGCTACTTTCGCTTTACTGCGGAAGAATTATAATTAGGTATATTCAACATTTCAATATGTTCGAAGGTTAGCTTCTGTCTCTTTGAATGTTGAATGTCTCTGCGAATGGAAACTATACACAGAGCGAGCCCTAGAAGGCCAACCGACTGTTGGCCTGAATATGGTTTAAAGAAGATTATTGCCCTTTCTACCTTAAAATAGATGAGATTAATAATGAGTATTTTATCTTTAGGTTTTGCTTGAGTAGAATGTAATTTAATACCCACGCAGAATAGGTCAAAGGCGATAAGCCAGACGAAATAAATACCTTGGTCAAAGGAGTGACGATCTTTCATCGTAAACATATAACCGTCAAGAAACGCGGACATGGGTTCAACTGGGGTAAAATTTTCCGGAGGTAAAATAGTCCCGCATTAAGTTCTCCGGGCGGGGACTACTTCAGAGAATATATGCAAAACGACGTCCAGTATGAGGTGGGAGAATATTATTAACCATGATTTGAAGGAAGTAGATTATACAGGGGATGATTGGGAAACATCTCAGGATAGAGATGTATGGAGAGCTTATGCCTACGCGGCCATTAACCTACGGGCTCGATAGTGCCAGTTAGTTAGTTGGAATTAATTTATAATTAGTTATTTTCATTAATATTGATTAAATATGTACCAGCAGTCCGGTTATACACAAACTATGAGTAAATATTTTTAGTTAGTCCATATGTGTTAATCACACAGGTGGAAAATCATCCAGCCAGTACAGAGGTGACATATGGTCTGCATGTGGGGTCCCCTAACCGATATAGATAATTTTCTCAACCTTGAGCCGCTACTCATAGCAAGTACCCAAATTCCTCACAATGGTGGGTAAGCACCAGTCCCATACAGACAGAAATTCCATGAGGAAGTTTCTTCCCTATGGAGACCCGAACAAGTGCAAGTCACGTAGCTCTGCACTAAAAGCATTATCATAAGTAGGCCTAATGCCACGAGTGATTTCTAATTTATCTAGAGAATTTGGAAATCAAGAGTGGCATTTGTTAGGACTATTTAACGAATAAAATTAAGCTGTTTAGTCACAAATCATTGTTTAACTATAGTTATTTTAAAATATTTATGTATTTAATGCAAACGGCGATGTTTGAAAACAAATCAGAAATGTGAGGTTATGTTCATTCACTGCAACTAGATCATATTATTTATTGCCAAATAAGATCGCAATATTGTAAGAATGTACCCAAGTGGAGAAATAATGAAACACATCAAACTATATATCATAATCAACATTACGGGTTATTCATTTATTTTTTTAGTAAACAACTCAGTAAAATCAAGGAATCTGTTCATTATTTGCTATATTCAATGTATTTGTTGGAGAAAAATAATGTTCTGTCCTGTTCAGAACATTAAAAAGGAGGAGCTTTCTTTATCACAAAAGCAGGAGCTGATAAAGAGAAATCGATAAAGAGCGAGGTGAAACACGACTGTCATTGGTTGTAAAACAAAATTCATTGACTAGCATTTGTGGCATAAGTTAAATAGTCCCTGAAACCACTCGGTTACGGCGCGGAATCATCACTGATTGCTCTACCAACAGAAACCGGAAGTGAATACTTGTTTTTGGTTGTGAACTCCATATCACTACACTTTACTAGTCCTTCAAGATCTGTATTTTTGATGAGAGTATAATTTTATGTTTTTTTACAATAAAATAATGTAAATTAACGAGAAATGTGTCAATATTATTAAAGAGAGATAGAACAGACCGGCACAGCTGAAGAAAAGGGAACGTAACAAAAATCGTTAACACCACGTAATATTGAGTATTTTAAACAGTTTACAAATTTTTCTTTGGATTATTTCAAGTTCTGTGATACATTTTTTTCTTTGTCCACAATACAATGGTTTTCCATCACCCTCAATAAATTTAGTCTTCTCCATTTGTAGCGGTCCTGAAATTCCCCATCGTAAGTCCAAGTTCATCCACTCCTACTTCTTCTCACTCCATGCATCCAACCCTCTTTAGGTTTACCTTCTTTCTTTTTTCCATCTATTCTTCATTCCAAGATATTTTCAGGGATTCTATCAAATGCCATCCTCATGAGATGCCCGTACTATCTTAATCGTCTTTCTTCAATTGTCTGTTGCACATTTCCCTCAATTCTCATTACTTAATACTTAATGCAGGCTTTCCACTTTACAGCAGTTTGCCTTTGATTCCTGCTTTCCAGAGATTCCTATCTTCCCATTGTCCATCTTCCATACCCCTCTTCATCATGGCATCATATATTCCCTCATACCATGCTCTTCTACTTCTCCCCCTCTTCCTTCTGCCTGGTACCATCCAATCCAACACCTGTTTAGGCCACTGGTCTTCCGACATCCGTTGTACATGTCCATACCACTGTAGAGCTCTCTTTGTTATCCTTTCGATAACAGTTTCTTGTGCATCCATTTCTTGTCTGATATATGTATTTCGAATATGTTGTAGCCTGGATATTCTCATAATTTTCCTAATTTCAACGATTCTATTTTTGTTCTAATCTGAACTTCCGCAATAATCATCTCCTATAATCCATCTCTGTTGATAATAATAACAATTTGTTAACTTGACATTTTATTATTATCCATGTCTCTGACCAATAAACGTATAACTCTTAACTGTAGCCTTATAGAGAAATTTCTTTGTTCTGTAATTTCTTATATATATACACACAAGTAAGAATACATTTTATTCACACTATTTCTTTTGTACACATTGAGACAGGAATAAGAAAGTTCTGCTGCTTGGGTGTAGTTCATTCACAGAATTTAATAAATGTAGAAAATTGACATTATGAAATTGTAGTTCAAGAGAGAAGGAAAACAGAAAATACAATTTCAAAATAGAAAGTGCACTTTGACACATAAAAAATAATACAAAGGAGATAGAAACAAAACAATATACGACATTAACACCAAACTGGGAAAGAAATTAAAAATATACAAGAACATAATGTAAATCAAAATAGACCACTACTTATTTATCATTTTAAAATATTAAAAAAAAATAATCTGTTTTCTTAAATATAACTGAAGAAGGAATTATAAATCGTGGTGTGAGACATGGCTGCCCCCTTTCCCCAACACTCTTTGCGATTTATATCAACGAAGTAATATGTTGCTGGAACAAGAAATATAAATTTGGAATAAGAATATCAGAAAATACGAAATTAAACACCCTATTGTTTGCAGATGACCAAATAATAATTGCAAATTCAGAAGATAATCTGCAGAAAAGTCTGTATGAACTTAACAAAATTACAGAAGAATATGGATTGATGATATCTACAGAGAAAACAAAAAATTATGGCATTTCAAGGTGTAGATCCTGTCAGAAGTAAAATTGTACTTGACAATAAAATTTTGGAGCAGGTGAATAATTTTACATATCTAGGATGCAATATCTAATAAGAAGAAGAAAAGGATGTAAATGCAAAAATATCTAAATTTTTAAGAATTTTAGGCTTAATACATTTTATCTTCAAGCCACTGTTAGTCCAAAAAACATTCAAGACTAAAAGTGTATAAAACACTGGCTCTTCCAATTCTTTTGTATGGTAGCGAAGTATGGACGTTGAAACAGAAGGATATTCAGAGACTTAGATCTGCTGAAATGAGATACCTTCGGAGGACTGCAGGAGACATTACTAGATCACAAAAAAATGAAGACATCTTAGAAGAATTACACATGGAACCTTTAGAAAAAAAAATCTGATTATAAGTCAAGATGGATGTAACATGTTCATCTAATGGAAGATCACAGGATACCCAAACAAATGTTACGATATCAACCTGCAGGAAGAAGAAGACCGGGACGCCACTCAAAAAACTTCTGGATGGTGTTTCTCTTAAGGCCGAAACAGGTCAACAAATGACCTAAATTCGTGAATGTACTTTGATGATGAAATATACCTATGTTTAGTTTATGTAGCTCTGGATAGTATAAAAAATATTCCCTTTAATATCTGGTTTATGTATAAAAACTAAACTCCATGGTGCGACAAGGGTTAGAAGGCCCTTTGCTTATTATCGCCTCACTATGATGGTTGTCCGTTTATATAAAAGCGGGTGCCGCGCGACAATGTTTGACAATGATTAACATGCAGAATTATTATAGTGGTGTAGACGGCATTTTTATATTTAATTACTAGCTAATACCCGGCGTGCGCTACTAAATAAATTAGATATTCAGCGTTAATTAATTATATGTTATACACTGAACGAACCAAACGTGGAGGTTTCTAGAGTAAATTTTTTATTTCAATTTCAGGTAAAGTCCCACTTCTAATGGTCGGTGTTGGCTGATTTTTTGATAATACATACCTCGGTTTATTTTAATAGGATATTCCGAATGTTGTTTTGAAATATCGAAAATTGCGATTGCTAGAGCGTTTTTTTTAAATTTTCATTTCAGGTGAACTCCTACACCTAATGATTTTAGAACATAATATATAACGGCTAAACACTCGCCGCATCTGAATCCCTGTGTATACAATTTTGGAATAAAAGATCGGCTGAACGGTTTATAAGTCGATAAAGGACAAACAGACATACATTCGTGTTTGTGTGTAGGCTATATATATAACAATAAAAACAGATGGGTAGAAATTACATTTCCAGCAAACTACAAAATAATATAGCCTACAATAATGACTTATAGTTTTATATGATCGTGTCTTCTTTGCGGTCCGGAACATTTAAATAATTGGCACGATAAATTATTGTTTCGCCAATTTAACGTTTGGCTGCTTGGGGGTTGCACAATACCTTAATTGAATAAGACTGTGATGGTTTTGTTAGAATTGACACTTACTATCAACAGGTCCTAAACAGTAAAACTGACTTTACTTCAACAACTGATTAATTTATGGACTCCTGTTTAAAGGGGCTACATAAACATAATAATATCCAGGAAGAAATAAATAAAATAATACAAAATGCTAAGAAATGTTATCTTTAAATAAAAAAAGTATTTAAATTCAAAATATCCGACACGTGAAATAAAAGCCGGATTGTATAAAACACTAGCGTACCCGGCAGACGTTGTCCTGCCCGAACGTTCAATTCTCATGTCATGGGCGGACGATAAAAATATGTTAATTTTTTACCATAAAATTCAGCAATTAGGACATAATTAGATATTATTAAATAAGTTCGCAAGAAAACCTCTTACAGCCTTCTGTTGTGGCTCAAGAAGTGTGAATGATGACGTCACACAGTCATGAACATTAGAATTGTACCCCTCCTTTGCAGATAAGTTAAGAACCGTCATATAACAATTATAATAGAGTAGGAAAAAAAATGATAGATTGATGAGAGTGAATCAAAACAGTTTTTTTTCTTCTTCCCAGCTAGATTTCATTTCTGACCCACTGTGCACCGGTCCCATACTAGCCGACATTCCATGAGAAACATTTCTTCCCCCGTAGAGACTCAAACCAGCGTAAGTCCCGTAGTTTACGCCAAGACTTTTTGCCTTAACCACTCGGCTACGGCGCGAGACTCTTGGTATCAATGAAAGACAAAAATGGTTATTGTGAATTATCCGTAAGAGATAAGGGACTATTGGTATCAACGAAAGACAAAAATGGTTTTTGTGAGTTATCCGTAAGAGATAAACATATGCTGTCGCGGACTTTTTTGTAGAGCTTTTTGAGATATTCAAATCTGTGTACATTAATTTTGTGTATTTCTTATGGTTTAGGCAGCGTAAGCCATTTAAGCGTCCAAAGAGCTACTTTTTTCACGTTTTCCACTACAAAGGGCGATTTTTAAGGCTATGTTCATCCCGGGAATCTCCTGAACATTTTGCAAAAAACCCCATCACAATCGGATCAACGGTATGGCCGCGCATAAAGTACGAACAAACAAATATACAAACAAACAGACATTAATTTTTATATATAAGAAGACTAACACCCTTCGTGCGCTGCTACGCCTAAAGAAATGAAAACTAATGTGTTTTTTATGTTTAGTTGAATAAGCGAAAGGAAAAATTGATATAGTATTTTTTTAAATACCCCGTAGTGATTACCCGGCGTTGTCCGGGAATCTACTTATCCCGATCTTCTTGCCATAAATGAGCTGAAAGACGAAACTTAATGTATTTTTATGTTTAGTTGAGTAAGTAAAAGAAAAAAATGATTATAAATTTATATCATATTTATTTTAAGATACCTCGTTCTGATTACCCGGATTTGTCCGGCAATCTACTTATCCCGATTTTCTTGACATAAATGAGCTGAAAGATAAAATTCGTTGTTTTCTGTAATCTATTAAAAAATTACCCGCCGTGTGCTGCTACGCTTGTCCGGGAATTTACTTATCCCGATCTTGTTGGCAAAGACAAAAATGATTATTGTGAGTTATCCGTAAATGATAAACTAATGCTGCCGCGGACTTTTTTGAAAATTTTGTAGATATTCAATTCTGTGTACATTAATTTTTTGTATTTGTTATGGTTTAGGCAACATAAGCCATTTAAGCGTCCAAAAAAGCGACTTTTACAAAGGGTGATTTTAAGGGTGTAGGAGTTGAGTATCACAACTCTCTTACGGCCTATAACCATCCCGGGAAATTCCTGAACAATTTGCAGGAAATCCTCATCGCAATCCGATGAACGGTATGGCAGCGCATAAAGTACGAACAAACAAACATATGCATTTTTATATATTAGAGCATAGACCTATGTCACAGCTGTGGGAAACAAAGCGAGCCCCTGGACAACCATCATAGTGAGGCTATAATACCATCCATTAACCAACTAACTCACTCACTGGCACTATCGAACCCGTAGGTTCATGGCCACGAGGACATAAGCTCTCCATACATCCCTATCCAGAGCTAATCGTTCCCTGTATAATCGACTTCCCTCAAATAATGGTTAATGTTATTCTCCCACCTCATTCTTGGTCTACCAACTGGGCATTTTCCCTCTGGTTTATCTACAAGAAGCTATACCCATTTGTGCCACATGTCCTGCCACCGCAATCTGCGAGACTTAACTGTTATTATATCTGGCTTCTTATAAAGACCATGTAGTTCAGTGTTATGAAGTCGTCTCCATTCACCTGTCTGTTCATCTCTCTTTACATGTCTTAATAACAGAAGTGGGCTATCATCCAGGGAGTATAGAGGTGATATATGGTCAGCATGTAGTGTCCCCCTCCATTATAGCTGTATCTATTAATAAGTTATAATTAAATTAATAAGTGAAAAGTATATAGACTTGATAAAATAAAAACATAAAATGTATATGCCTATAATATATACATTCTTTTTACTGCATTTGTTTTGGGAATTATTTACGTCAGTTTTATCATAATCTGTATTTGGGTATTAACTACATCACATCATTGTTTTGTCTTACAATTTCTAGAGTTGTGTAATCCAATTCCATAACAAGTCTTGTCCAATTAAATAAAATGGCAAAATGGGAATCCGGACCATGATCCAAATGTCAAAGGTGTCATCCAATACTTCGTACAGAGGTACGAACGCACTATGGCTCAGGTTTAAAAGAATTCTCATGAAATTTCGGCCAATGTTTGGGACCATTACCTATTCAGCATCCTGAGGAATTTGGGTACTTAGAATACGTAGGTTGAGAAAACCAGCAATAACTGCTGGGGATCATAATTTATTATAATTACGATATTATGAAAGATTACCAAAAAATATAATGGAATGGACACCATCAGGAACGAGAAGGAAAGGACGACCAAATCTCACGTGGATCCAAGGGATTAGAGAAACTTTGAAGGATTGGGAAACTAGAGGATGAAATATGTTATAATGGAGACGAATGGAGGAACATTATAAAGGAAAATTAAAGACAAATTATCGGTGCCGGAAAAATGTATCCAAATTGTTAAAACCGGAAATATATATATATATATATATATATATATATATTATATAAATTATTTTGTTTAATATATATAAAAGAAAGGCTATATGTATATACTATATCGTCTTATTTTTCATGTTTTATAATTTATTTAAACTTGTATATTTACGTTAAATGCACTTATTAGATCTTTCGAGTGAAAGAATTAACACGTTAACTCACAAGTAAACAAATAAATAAAATTACAATTATTATTATTATTATTATTGTTATTATTATTGTATTTCAGGAAACATTTAGACCTATACAGTCTTTGAATCTATACTTATCAAATTCATTTATTAAATGAAAATTTTCCTAGCAAGCAAAACCCATTATATACAATTTACAAATAAACAAATACAACAAATGTCACGAATATGAAATAAAATTTTCGAAAAGCTTCACAGGAATAAGGTACATGGAATAATGAAGAAATATTGAGGAAGACAAGAGTGTAAAAAACACAAAAGAAAAAAAAAGTATATACAATTTATTTACAATATAGTTTCTGAACACCCTCTGGACACCCATTACATATTTGCCTTGTTTAGTATGAACATGCGAATGAATAGTGTGTTTTGCCTTAAGTGTTCGTATTGTCTCTTCAGAAGTGACTCTGATATTGGGCTGATCACTCATCTAGAGAGGTCCCCATGTGGTCAAAAAAGTATGTGTATGATGAAGTTTTTCAAATCCTCTCGGATAAGGTTGAGCCTCTATTAGGCCCTTGTGGCGTGGGCAAACGAAAAGGTTAAACCAACTTACTAACTCATTGGCACCCATAGGTTCATAATGTCCGTCACCATGGCGTAGTCGGTAGAGTCCCTACCTTCCATTCCGGCGACCCGGATTCGATTCCTGGCGGGGTAGGGGATTTTAAATCTCCACCTTGGGTCTGGGTTTGTGTGACCTGTCCTTGTGTCTATGTGAGAATTAAAGAAAGTTAACAAACAGGTAACACAAAAAGAGAAAAAGGTAAAACAAGAAGGAAAACTTGTATATACGAAAAAAAATAGCCGTGCGGACATAAGCTTTCAATACATCCTTATCCAGAGCCAATGTATTCCAATCATTCCCTGTGTAATCTACTTCCCTCAAATCATAGTTAGTATTATTCTCCCACCTCATTCTTAGTCTACCAACTCGGCGTTTTCCCACTGGTTTTCCTATAAGAAGCTTCTATGCACGTCTTTCATTCCCCATTCGTGCCACATGTCCTGTCCATCGCAGTATACGAGACTTAACTGTTCGTATCAAGACCATGTAGTTCACTGTTATGTAGTCTTCTCCATTCACCTGTCTGTTCATCTCTCTTTGGTCCAAAAATGTTCCTAAGAACTTTATTCTCATATACTTGTAATCTCCTTTCCTCCCTTAAAGTAAGAGTCCATGTTCGCATGCATATAATATTATTGGTAGAATAATAGTTTTATATATTTTCAGTTTAAAGTTTAAACTAAGATAAATAAATTAAGGAAATAAAAAAAAAGAATTATTATAGTTTCTGATATTGTGCTGAAATTTTATCTACGAATTTTTATAAAATAAATACTTTAATGAAGTAAATGTACATATTCGATTCTATTTTGTATTGTTTTTATATTTATTTTTGTCCTTGATTATAAAAGCAATTGTAAATTAGCTATAAATACGATAGAATATTCTGAAAATAATTTGTTGTTGACATTGTTAGAGATCATGTTGTTGTAAACAGTTAATAAAAACAAAAAAGAAACTTATTACGTAAGAGATGTAAGGCGTAATTCTATGTACTATAAAGAAAGAATAAGGTTTCGTACTTGTTCTGATTTTGCCGTCACGCTAACATCATTCCGAGGTTGATCCGCACATAACAGACCCGGGTTCCATTCCTGGCAACCATTTGATAGCTTGCTATAAATAACACAGTAATACTCCTACCTCGTTTCTCAAGATCAGGCTTGAAGATCAAGGATTTGAATCTATCAGTTCATTCGACAATTTCCAAGCCGTGGTTACTTTCTATAAGTAAAATTTATTGGTACAACAAGAAATTGGATTTTTAAAATTGAATTGCCTAGGTTTTATCAAAACATGTTCTGCCCATAAAAAATAGAAAAATCCACAATACTGATTTTACAATTTTCAACTCTAATCCAATTATTTATAATAATATACTCTACTAATAATAATATTAATAACATCCTCATCCTCATAATAATACTACTACTAATCATAATAATCCTAATAATAATCATAATATTATTATTATTATTTTTTTTATATACAGAATGTTAATGTTTGCACATCTTTCTGTGCCGAAAGTTTTATTTTATCCTCAGTTCTCACACTCGTCCTCGCGTCCATCCAATCCATGTCCTCTCAGTCAGTTCTCGTTGCTCTCATTCCAGTTCCGTTTATTTCTTGCATCCACGAGTTATAATTATTATTATGCTAATTATAGATTATTATTATTATTATTATTATTATTATTATTACCACACGATCTAGGCTGTGGTCTCCGAGGTAGCGTGGCTGCCTTGTCACGCAGCGGGCACGGGTTCGCTCCCCGGTCGGGGCAGTTTTTCTGGGTGGGTTTTTATCGGGGTTTTTCCTCACCTGTAAGACAAATGTTAGCAGAGAAAACTTTAAAAGTAATGCCCAACCGATCCCCGAAAACATATGGCCATCATCCGTATCATTATCATCCGTAACATTTTATCATTATCCTCAATCAGTCCTTCACCGGTGTGGAAAGCAACGGTAAGCGCCCACCACCACCTACAACACAACTTCGCCTATTTAAAGCTGCAAGCATAGCCATGAAGAATGCTAGGATGATTGCAGTGATGGACCATGGCCTTCGGGACAGAATTACTATGGATGGTTATTATTATTATTATTATTATTATTTATTATTATTATTAATTATTATTATTAATTATTATTATGGAGAATGCTTTAAAAGCCCTGTGACGCGAAAATGTTTTCTAAGATTCAATCATACACCATGCTCATTCGCCAACAAACGCCAAGGGTTTACACTATGGAATCATGGGATGCGGCCAACATATACACGATATTTAACGAACCTAAAGTTAACACTAACACAAGTTAAAAGAAAGCAGACTCTAACGTGTGAAAGAATTGGCAATGCCCAAAAATAAATAGTAAGTTCTGAAGTTCTTAAGTATATGCGTACAGTTAATTAGTAAATACTCTGTTGGCTGTACTAGAACATGTCGTTTGTTTTTGCTTAGAATATTCGTTAAAATCAATACGGCTGCCACGTCTTTCATGCTACGTATGTAGTTAAATATCATAGAAAAATATATTGAAATAATCGTTAGAAAAATATAAAAATAATAAATAATTTGAAAAATGGAATCCTAAGAATAGAATTTGACAGGAGTTTATCTTCTTGAATCTTGTAAGCCCATGTTTCCCTTAACAGAGATTTAGGCTCTCTCCCCCTACAGGGAAGAATTTGAACCATACTAATTTAGTTACACTTGTTTTCGTACAGATGTCATTTGAGTGGTCCGTGGTCAGCGTTCCGCCTCATACTGACATCTAGGAAACCAAGGTAGTACTAGGACGGTAAAATTCGGTAAATTTTGCTTAGAGGCCTTTTCATTGAGGCGTAAGGATCTTTTACGAGCCTGAAAATCTTCAGACTCGGGACCCACGGCTTAAAGTCCCTCCTGAGGACTTGCTCCTTGGATTTTTCCATCCTAAAAAATCCATCGACCCCGGTCGGGTTTGTACCCACGACCCTCGGGACCAGAGGAAAGGAGCATAACCACTAGTCCACCGCGGCGGAAATATTTAAAAAAATCGCGTCGCATGTTGTAAAGAATAGCCATAATAATAATAATAATAATAATAATAATAATAATAATAATAATAATAATAATAATAATAATACATTATTATTATAACGAAATTAGAAATATGACATGGTATGAGATGGCTTCGGATCTTATTAAGGGTTGGGCAAATCCCAAGTCATTTACTAACAACTGATCAATTGTGTTTCCAAAATTTAGATTTACAGAATCTGTAAAATTTCTGGTATACAGTGATTTTTTTAAAGCTTAATTTTGAAAATATGGTTGATAAGATCTTAATAGTTGGATTTCTTTAAATTCCAAATTTATGTCTGAAGCCACTCTGAACCCATGACCCAATTTAATTTTAACACCACATAAGTAAATACTAACTTTAACAACTTTTAGTAAGGTAGTAAAACAAATACTCTATCCCTCACCAGCACAAGAGTTCAGATGTAGCCCCTACCTTTAAAGGTATGTGATGTGAGTAGCTATACGGATGCTGGTTGATCAAACCTGATGCATCCCATCAGCATGAACATGAAATGAAAAAGAAACGAAATGGATGAATACTAGAGAAATTGGCATCACCAGACAACTTCAGAGAGAACAGCAACAAAAACTAAGGAGTAAAATTAAAAAAAAAAAAAAAAAAAATATATATATATATATATATATATAGGCTATATATATGCACATATTACCATAATTGTATGAATAATTGTAATAACCTGAAATGTACAGATATTATTTTTTTTTCAATGCCCCAGGTTATCGTTTCGATATTTCTGGCATTCTCTCCTGGCAATGCCTTGTATAATAAGCGATAGATTAACTCATCATAGTTTATTACTTTCTTTGAATTTTTTTCTTTCTTTTCTTTTTATGTATAGTAGATTCGAGCTGTTATTCCTTTCTGTATTCATTCTAACATTAATTTAATTTTAATTGTATTTAATTTTATTGTATTATTAGACATTATTTTCATTATTATTCAATTTGACAGATAATTGTTTTGTATGACTATTATTGTAATTTTTTGTATTTATATGTAACATATGTTTGTCGTGGTGAGTGGAAGAGAAGGCCACATGGCCTTAACTCCACCAGGCTAAATAAATCTATAAAGTAAGAAAAAAATCTATAAATCTATAATAATTGTAATCCACTTCTGAAGTTGGGACGCCTAGGAGGCGGAGTTACGTTACCCCAACACATATTATGTTTAAACATGGAGCTTTTCTTTATTTAAACTTAAACATAAACACATATTATATTTAAATAAAGAAATGCCCGATGCCCGGTTTTGGCCCTCCCAATATAGAGTCATCCAAAGTCAAACTTGACAAGATCCTGCGTGATCGACTATTGCGATTGAGGTTTTAAGCGGTTTCTCTCAATCCAAGGGCAAATGCTGGAATTGAACCCCAAAATGGTCCGCTTCCGACTTCACTCTGCTACCATCTGTCATAAACTTCAAATTTAAATTCAAAATTTAAACTGGGGCTAATGTATTTTACAGGAACCCGGGATTCTACCTACAAAGGAGAACTAAAACGGATCGCTCACCGCCAACACTTAAGAGATGGCAGCAGAGCTTTCCATCAATCTATATCTAAATGAATGAACGAGTACGGAAAACTGATGGAATGTATTTTTTAGCAGAAGAATACTGGTGAAACTTCGAGAGAAATCTCCCCTGTGTCCATTTCGTTTACCATGAACCCGACATGGGGTGACCGAGACCCGATTCAAAATCCAGAAAAGGACGGTGAATGTTGAACCAATTGCGCTTAACGAAGAAATAATAAATTATTTAAATTATTATGTTTTTGTCAAATGTCACCGATTGTTTTTATGAACTTTCTGGCGTTCTCCCCTGGCATTGGCGGAATTGTAATCCATTTATCAGATTGGGGGACCTGGAAGCCATATTACGTTACGTCGATGATGTGATGGGTGATAAATTAATACTTCTAAATTCATTTTACATAGAAATTTTAAACGAAGCTGAGAATACAAAGTTGCTCAACGAGAACACCCGCAGACCTGAACCCGTTGTACAATTTATACAACATTAGTACAAGTTGAAATGCAGAAGAAGAAACATTGTTTTGAAAGGCCTATTTTAACTACTTTTACGAAGTTTTATGACAAAACTTTATTTTGGTTGAGGACAACTGATTTATCAGGTACTAATTTTATATTTTAATATTGGATGATAAATTCTAATGAAATGCCAGGACAATCCTTAACCTAAACTTAACCTACATTCCAGACTATAATTCACTTTAAGGAAAATTTCCTATGGTCTCTCCGGGAATCGATTCCGGGACCTCATGACCAGTAGTAAAAAACGCTTACCACTAGCTCATGAGGCTAATATGAAAGTAACAAAATTATATATCCAGTTTAACTAGTCCGACGCCATGGCGTAGTCGGTAGAGTCCCTAACTTCCACCCCGGCGACTCGGGTTCGGTTCCCGGCGGGGTAGGGGATTTTAAATATCCACCTTGGGTCTGGGTGTGTCCTGTCCTTGTGTTTATATGTGAAAATAAAATAAAGTTAACAAGAAGGAAAAAAAGTGTAAACGAGAGGGGGGGAAAAAAACACCTGACCATCAGTTATTAGAGGAAAGTGCAAAAAAAAAAAAAACACATTTTCAAACCGAAACCAGACTCACAAAAATCTCGCCATCACTTGATCTAATACTAAGAAATATGACATTGATAGTATTCTTATTATCTTTGATCTAAACATTGTGTTTATTAAATACTTTGTAGGTCTTTTAGGTTAGGCTATGTTTAAAATAGCTTTGTTATCTTTATTCTTTCTATTGCAAAACAACACAAACAAAAAGTAAACCAAAACCTATAATTATACAAACGTAGCGTTTAATTGTTATTAACCTACTTCTGAATGCTTCATTAAAACTATAAAAATAAATTTAATGATCTGCAGTTTCATTAACTTACATAGCAAGTCAATTCCAGCTAGTATCATAAAAACAAAACTAAGGTTATTTTACCTTCAGATTGCTATATTGTAGATTAGATTAGATTAGTAAAGATGGGTTCGGGTTTTAACACCTTCTAACAGGTCACCTTATTTTTAGTTTATTGCATTATCCATCTTAATAATAATAATAATAATAATAATAATAATAATAATAATAATAATAATAAAATAATAATAATAATAATAATAATAATAATAATAATAATAATAATAATAATCCTATGATAAACCGTGAAAAAATCTGATTCTTAATGAAAACGCACCCAATCCACACAATCCTCTGTACAAAATACTCACAACCAAGTTAGTGCTAACAACGGTCAACAAGTACGGACCTAGTACATTCTGCTGATGATGGGACTAGTCCCGAAAGGCCTACAGAGTTTTAAAACAACTTAAGTTGAGGAGACGGACCTACAAGGTAACTATTTTATAGTTTTTTAAGCTTAGGCCTATATTATATTACTGTATAATAATAATAATAATAATAATAATAATAATAATAATAATAATAATAATAACAATAATAATAATACTACTAATAATAATAGTCCACCGCTGTGGTCTCGAGGTAGCGTGCTGCCTTGGGTTCGATCCCAGTTTTTCTGGGTGAGGTTTTTATCGGGGTTTTTCCTCACCTGTAAGACAAATGTCAGGAAAACTTTAAGGTCCAAACGATCCCCGAAATCATATGGCCATCATCCTTATCATTATCATCATCATCATCATCATCCTTCACCGGTGTGGTAAGCAACGGGAAGCTACCACACCTACAATTCCCTAGTAAAGCTGCAAGCATAGCATGAAAATGCTATGATTGCAGTGAAGGACCTGCCTTCGGGCAGAATTACTATGGATGGAATAATAATAATAATAATAGATAGATAGATCATCGGTTGATTAATGTCTTTGACATCGTCCGATTCCTAATAGCCAATTTTGTCGGTCAATCTCCTGGTTGAAGATGTTTCTCATTCATGTATAAACATATTCCTTGACTCCAGGAGGTTTTAGGTCTTCCTCTGCCTCGTCTTCCCTCAGGTTTCCATTCCAAAACAGATTTTGGTAGTCGATCCTCTTCCATTCGCTGGACATGTCCGTACCATCTTAATTGCTGAGTTTTAATATAATCTAAAATAGTGTCTTCAATCTTCATTAATAATAATAATAATAATAATAATAATAATAATAATAATAATAATAATAATATAATACTACTACTACTACTACTACTACTACTACTACTACTACTAATAATAATAATAATAATATTCTTGTAAGCCCATGTTTCGCTTAACAGAGATTTAGGCGCTCTCCTCTTACCGGGAAGAATTTGAACCATACTAATTTAGTTACACTTGTTTTCGTATAGATGTCATTTGAGTGGTCCGTGGTCAGCGTTCCGCCTCATACTGACATCTAGGAAACCAAGGTAGTACTAGGACGGAAAAATTCGGTAAATTTTGCTTAGAGGCCTTTAATTCAAGCTTAAGGATCTTTTATGAGCCTGAAAATCTTCAGACTCGGGACCCACGGCTTAAAGTCCCTCTCGGAAGACTTGCTGCTTGGATTTTTCCATCCTAAAAAAAATCCATCGATCCTGGCCGGGTTTGAACCCGCAACTTTCGGGACCAGAGGCAATGAGCATAACCACTAGTCCACCGTGGCCGATTAATAATAATAATAATAATAATAATAATAATAATAATAATAATAATAATAATAATATAATAATAATAATAATAATAATAATAATAATAATAATAAATCTTTATTTTACCTGACAGAGTTAAAGCTTTTAAGTCCTTGACTATCGCTCAATCAGGTTAAAAAGAAAATTACAATAGGCCTAATTAGTCTTATATCTAAATTACAATAAATATAAATGTTTAGGCCTAGATGTTACATTACGGCAAAGCAAACATGGCGGCTGATTGAGCCATTTTTAAAATTATGGTTTCAGCTGAACCCCCACTTGTTATGATCGAATTTTGCTGATTTTTGGACGATACCTTCCACGCTTTATTTCAATACATTAACTGAGTTTCGTTGCTACAAGTAAACGATTGCGATCGTTGGAGAATTTTTTATATTTTCGTTTGAGTTGAACTCCTATTCATGATGTCCGATTTTGCTAATTAACATACTTGATCTTATTTTGTCCCGCGCCGTAGCCGAGCGGTTAAGGTAGGAAGCCTTGGCGCAGAGCTACGGGACTTGCGCTGGTTCGAGTCTCCATGGGGGAAGAAATTTTCTCATAGTATTTCGGCCAGTATGGGACCGGTGCCCACCCAGCATCGTGAGGCAATTGGGTAGCTACAATAAGTAGCGGCTCCAGGTTGAGGAACCAGCTATAACGGCTGGGGGACTCGACATGCTAACCACATGTCACCCCTACACTGGCTGTTGATCATCTACCTCTGTGATTGACACATGTGGATGTGAAGGGCCAGCAGCCGGCTGGTAAAAGGGCAACCGCTGAAAAGTGGAAAGACCCTCAATCGGATCGGATCTTATTTTTTAATTTATCGCTATATTCCGAGTTTGGTTCCGAAAAAAATGAGGTCGATGTATTACTAAAAATCACACACACAAACACACACACACACACACACACATATATATATATATATATAAGTCATGAAAAGAAACATTAATGACTGAACTGGGATTTGAACTCGGGACCTCTGGTTACCATGCATGCTATCCAAGCATCCAGTGCAAACATTAATTTTCCTTTCCTTATACAATTCTTAAATAATGGATGACAGCGGGAAGCGTTCGAAATGCTATCTTAAGGCTTCTACAATCAGAAAGCATTTTAATGAGAATATTTTTACTTTATAGCAGTATTGTTTTTCTTATTTCGATGTTACAGATATATATATATATATATATATATATATATATATATATATATATATATATATATATATGTGTGTGTGGGGGGGGGGGTCGTCGGTGTCTATTAGATAGGATCTGTGAATATATTCTTTTTTTTTTCGAAATATTTCTAGGAAAACAACCTCAATATATTAATTCCCCGAATGAGTCATTTCAAAAAAGGATAATCTACTATTTTTTTCTGAAATGAATTTTTTTCGTTATTCCATGTCTACATACGTACTCCCATCGTTTCCGCGTGAGAACGAATCAATTACACTATTCCTTTACCACTTTCTGACTTCTCTCAATAGCAATTTCAGGATTCAATGCTTTATCCTGAACAAGTTGAATCAGTTTTTTCCGTCTCCTGTAAAATTTGATCACCTGTCGATGATCCCTTTTCGGAATGACTCATTCATTTGTTGTCGTGACCATTTTCGGTATCGAAAGTAGGATCAACGAAGATTTGTAAAATTTTTATGAGTATAAATTCGATAGCTATATAGGCCTAACTTCAGAATTAGCTAAAATAATTATATTTCGTTGTTGAAAATCCCCCACAAACCAATTATGAAACATTGGATTTTTTGTTTCCTTTAGGTAGTGCCTTATGTCCAATGCTCCATATATACAACTTGTGGTTTGATTCCTGACACAGCTGTTTTGTGGTGTTGTATCAGAAATTAATGCCACACAGTTTTGTTAACCAACTTCATAGAACTAAAAGCCTAGGTAGTCATATTGCATAAGTAGATTAATTACACGGTCAGTTTGCCAACTAACTTGTCATACTGAATATTCTATCGATCCTCTAATTTCAAAATCAGGACAAACTGTTTACCCAACTACATAAACTGACCTCATATCCAACAGTTCAACCATGTTCCAGTACAAGACAACATTCCTATACTGATATTAACTTTATACTAAATTGTCATGCAAAATATGCATACAGTAATGGATTAATAATAATTAAGTATTTAACATTTTCCAATACTGTTATTTTAACACAGTTCCAATAATGGATCATATTGTGCCAGGTCTAGAATGGTGTAGTGGGCTGCACACGAGTCTGGAGAACTAGAGATCCACGGTTCGATTCTTGGTTCAGACATTCATTTTTCTTTTCACAATATCATTATAATATTATAATAATGAAGTAACTATTTAGACTATTTTTACTTTCATTATAAACTAACTAATACCCGGCGTGCGCTCCTACGCCTAAATAAATGAAAATTAATGTGCTTTTATGTTTAGTTGAATAAGTAAGAAGAAAAATAATTATAAATTTATATTTTTTAGATACTCCGCGCTGATTACCCGACGTTGCCCGGGAATCTACTTATCGCTATCTTCTTGACAGAAATGAGCTGAAAGACGAAATTAATGTGTTTTTATGTTTAGTTGAATACGTAGAAGGAAAAATGATTATAGATTTATATCGTAATTATTTTAAGATACCACGTGGTGATTACTCTATGTTGCCCGGAAATCTGCTCATCCCGATCTACTTCGCATAAATGCGATGAAATACGAAAATTAATGTATTTTTATATTTAGTTGAATAAGTAGAGGGGACAAAATGATATCTTAATTATTTTTATATATCCCATGCTGATTACCCGGTGTTGCCCGGGAATCTACTTATTCCGATCTTCTAGGCATAAATGAGCTGAAAGACTAATATTAATGTTTTATTATGTTTAGTTGAATGAGTAAAACAAGAAATGATTACATATAAATTTACAAATTATCAAATTTATTTTAAGATACCTCGTACTACCCGGATTTGACCGGCAATCTACGGTACTTATCCCGTTCTTCTTCACATAAATGAGCTGAAAGACAAAAAATCCGTTATTGTGAGTTATTCATTTACCCGCCGTGTGCTGCTACGCTTGCCCGGGAATTTACTTATCCCGATCTTCTTGGCATCAATGAAATACAAAATGGGTATTGTGATTTATTCGTAAAAGATAAACTAATGCTGTCGCGAACTTTTTTGTAAAGTTTTTTTAGATATTCAATTTTGTATACATTAATTTTATGTATTTGTCAGAATACTACTAAAAGCTTACCTTTCACATCCATAAAAAGTTATGTTTAGTTGAATAAGTAAGAAGAAAAATAATTATAAATTTATATTTTTTAGATACTCCGCGCTGATTACCCGGCGTTGCCCGGGAATCTATTTATCGCGATCTTCTTGACATAAATGAGCTGAAAGACGAAATTAATGTGTTTTCATGTTTAGTTGAATACGTAGAAGGAAAAATGATTATAGATTTATATCGTAATTATTTTAAGATACCACGTGGTGATTAATAATTAAAAACAAATATAAAATCAAACAAAACCAAGACCTATGTAATAAAGCCAAAGACAAAAAATGGAATATTTTAGTAAAGAAGCCAGATATTATTCCAGAAATTCCACGTAAAACTACAGTAGCAAAATTTAGACTGCTTACAGAACATGACTATTTGGCCAAACAATTATATAAAATAGGTATCTACACGAATCCAAATTGTCCTCTATGCAACAAAGACGAAGAAATGAACGAAGAACATCTACAAACCTGTGAAGTATTACCTGTTGGATCCACCATAGAGAAATATTGGAGAGCAAGAACGCTAATGGCTTTATTGCCAAGGCCCAGCATTTGAAAACAACATTTTATGTATTTGTTATGGTTTAGGCAGCGTAAGCCATTTAAGCGTCCAAAAAAGAAACTTTTACAAATGATGATTTTAAGGGTGTAGTTGTTGAGTATCACAACTCTCTTATAGCCTATAACCATCCCGGGAAACTCCTGAACAAAATGCAAAAATACCCATCACAATCGGATGAACGGTATGGCAGCGCATAAAATACGAACAAACAAACATGCATTTTCATATATTAGATTATAGTGAGCTACATAATTTTTATAGGAACCAAATATAATAAAAAAGTTAAATCACGTAGACTGCGGTGGACAGGACATGTGGCACGAATGGGGAATGAAAGAGGGGCATGGTAACTTCCTGTAGGCAAAGCAGAGGGGAAACGCCCAGTTGGGAATTGAGTGAATAAAATTAACGATTATTTGAGGGAAGTAGATTATACAGGGGATGATTGGAAAACATGTCAAAATAGGAATATGTGGAGAGCGCATGTTCGCGCAGACATAAACCTCCGGGTTCGATAGTGCCACTGAGTCATTATTATTATTATTACTATTATTATTAAAGGACGGATTTCTATGAGCTAAACATGGAAAATATGCATGAATTTAGCCTAAAAAAGGTTTAAATATGACCTAAAAAGAAAAAAAATATGACCTTATAATTGAATGATTTTTTACCCATACTATATTAATTGTACATTCATATACATTTTCAATTGTATCATAAAAAAAAAGGAAATCTTTTTCTATTGTCCAGTGCAAACGTTTGCTACTTGTTAACAGAAACCTTCGAAACAAGTGAACTGTGAAATTCAAGATTTTTATAGAGATACAATGTTGGTTATTTCCAATCGCCTGATGACTAGGCTATTAAAAAAACCCAAAATATGACTTTATCATAGAAATAAGCAGAAATATGATCAAAGATCTGGAAAAGTGAGAAATATGACTTTTAAGACCCAATAAAAACCACCTAATCTTAATAATAAGGCATATATAAATGTTTTACTTACTTGAAGCTTAGGATATAGGCTTTGGTAAAAATATGACATGTCATAGGAATCTGCCCTTTAATTATTATTATTATTATTATTATTATTATTATTATTATTATTATTATTATTTTATTATATAGGCCGCGGTGGACTAGTGGACTATGCTCCTTGCCTCTGGTCCCGAGGGTCGCGGGTTCAAACCCTGCCTAGGTCGATGGATTTTTAAGGACGGAAAAATCCAAGTCGCAAGTCATCCGGGAGGGACTTTAAGCCGTGGGTTCCGAGTCTGAAGATTTTCAGGCTCATAAAAAATCCTTAAGCCTGAATGAAAAGGCCTATAAGCAAAATTTACCGAATTTTCCCGTCCTAGTACTACCTCGGTTTCCTAGATGTCAGTATGAAGCGGAACGCTGACCACGGATCACTCAAATAACAACTATACGAAAACAAGTGTAACTAAATTAGTATGGTTCAAATTCTTCCCTGTAGGGGGGGAGCGCCTAAAACTCTGTAAAAGGAAAACATGGGCTTACAATACAATACAATATAGGAGTATTAAGAAGTTATGACAATGTTTAAAAGCCGGTGGGTAGAGAAACATTCTTTTCACGCAAAGTATCAGGATTATTAAAAGAAGTTCGAGAAGAAATTTCCAATAGCAATAATTCTCACTACAGTTTATGTTTAGACTACGTACAGCTGGAAGGTCCGTTACCTGTAAACGTGCACTTTTTTTGTAAGCATATATACACTTACACTTACTACAGTTGACTATTAATTCCATTATATAAAAATTAAACAGTAGCAATAAACATTTTATTAGACGGTCATTAAATCCACAATAGCATTGTGTCAATGGATTCGTTCCAGAGAGTTTTGCAAGTGTGACTGTGTTTCTTGGAATAAATACTGAATAATTCCAAACACTACTTTTACATAATATGAGATTAATCTTAACTTTGGGTTTAATTTTGAGAAGAAACAGAAATAGCTTTATGTACAATTTTTAACAAACTATTATTTAAAATATGTATACAGTCAATATGCCCATTTCACCAATTAATGTTTTAAAATGGTCAACAAGTTTCCACAGCCAAGCTGTCATTCTCAAGACCAGATATTGACTGAAGACAAAATTGATAATAAATAAATAAACAAATTCAGTTAAAAACAAACTACGTCATATGACGCAACATTCATAAGTAAACAATAAAACATAATAAAACTAATCCTCTTTTGTTTCAATTAAAGAAAAGAGGGTACTGTACGGAATAGGGCCCTTGTCTTTATTCATGATTTTATCCTTATTTTTATAAAGACAAGGGCCCTATTCCGTACAGCACCCTCTTTTCTTTAATTGAAACAAAAGAGGATTAGTTTTATTATGTTTTATTGTTTACTTATGAATGTTGCGTTTGTTTTTAACTGAATTTG